>CM064518.1:7220594-7497801 GCA_032716605.1 Paralithodes platypus
TGTGGTCGGCAAAAGGTAGCATGGTGTGATGAGCAAAAAACGGCTCGTTAGCCTAGCGGAAGTCCTCACAACTGTTTAAAGTATTACGTTAACACTTAACAAGTGCACTTTGAGAAATCCAGATCCCTTGTATCTGGTTTTCTCCCGGCTCCTTGACAAAAGTAAAAACAAAACTGTTTAAGAAAAATACAGGGTTGGTTAGGCTCTTGCCCTCACGCACCTGTAAAATTATTAACTAGACACAGTCAAGCCGCGAAGACAACCTAGGGCCTTCACTGAACCGAAAACGAGTATGCAGGGTTTTATCGCTTAACCACTGCATCAAAACAACAAACTCGTAACACAGAAAAGCCTTACCCCAGTTCTAGCATTCCCTAGACTAGCAGAAAACAGGAATAATAATAATAACACACAGGGAAATGCAGAGCAAGTGCAACAAACATAAATCAATTTCCTATTCTAAGTTAACCCTTCCAAACATAGGCTATCTAATAGTGCATGTATCTCATGAGAACTCAAGGCGATAATTACGTTGGCTGACTAGCTCTGCCACCAACGGGACCATGGAAGTTAAAAAGGGTAGGGAAAAGAGGAGGATAAGAATGTAAGGTAGAGTAGAGAAAAGTTCACATCAGTCAGAAGAAGATATATAGTTAGCAAAGGAAAAATGAGAAGTCGCTCTGCCTAATGAGTTCTGATCAAAAAATGGCGATAGACGTCCCTTTTTTATACTCGGCCCTCCTAGTGAGCCCAACGTGAACTACTAAGGACCGCCCACTGACAATTCATTACGGTAATTTCTTCTATCTCCTCTTGGGATAGACAAAGGCGTTCCTAGCATCTGAGGGGAGGGGGGGAAGAGGGGGGGGGGGGGGGGGGGGGAGTGCTAGTGAGTTAGGCCCACCTCCCGCATGGCGCACCCACTGACCCCCAACTGTGGCTGCCGCTTCTCCATCATTACAAATAAGTTTTACACACAATACTTATAACTAATGATATAAAATAGAACTCGTTGACTCAGATGAAAACAAAATACATATTCATATTACTTATAGTACAACGGCTCACATGAACTAAGTTAGGAAACTCTACATAGACTACAGCCAAAGTTCCTGCCCTGACGATCCTAGCGAGAGGGGGGCATGACTAGGCGTTCTGTACAGCATGCTCACACTGGACATGCGTCACACCTCCCCCCTGTTGTTACTTGCTCAACCATGAGCTAAAATCTGACAAACACAGAACCCCATCAAGCCCTCACACCCAGCGACCCAGCGACCGCATGGCACTAAAACAAAGCTGAGTTTATCACCAAAACGCATCTTATTATTAACCAAAAAATCACATTTTATAACTCCTCCCAACAATAGCAAAAAGACACAATATCATGCTCCCAGAGCGAGCTTACAGCAGCTCAGCCGGTTGATAGTTTGTGGACTACTCAAACTCTATAGGCTATGACAAACTTATACGATTACCTATATCAAAAGAAAGAGTTTTTTATATGATTTTTATATTTTAATATGTTTTTCCCGGCTGCACTATAAGGGCAGCCTATTTTCCTCCACTCAAACCAACACACCTGTGATAGGCTACGACTGATCATCCAACAGTGATAAACAATCCGCGATCACATTGTCACATCCAGCAATATGACGGATGTCCAGGTTATACTCCTGCAACATCAAAGACCACCTGGTCAGTCTCATCTGTGATTGTGAAATTGATTCAGGAATCTCAAAGGGTGATGATCAGTGTAGATAACCACGACTGGGCCATAGGCTGGAAAATACACCTCGAAGTGCCTGAGCGACAGCACAATCGCCAGTAATTCCTTTTCTATTGTAGAATAGTTCTTTTGTGCAGCATTGAACTCTTAGAAAAGAAACTTACTGGGTGTTCCACACCTTCATTGTCTGTCTGTAGCAAGACGGCACCAGCCCTACACCACTAGCATCTGTTGCCAGCTGAAAAGGCCTGTTAAAGTCTGGGGCCCTGAGTATCGGGTGAGTACATAGCAAATGTTTCACCAAAGTGAAAGCCTTTTCACACTCAGGTGCCCACAAAAACTTTTTGTCTTTAGATAACAAATCTGGGAGAGGTGCCAACACCGATGAGTAACCTTTATGAAGCGTCTGTAGTAGCCTATCATACCCCAGAATCTCATAATCTGCTTCTTGGTTGTTGGGTGCGGCAACTTATTGATAGCCTCTACCTTGTTCTGAGGAGGGCACACCTGTCCCCTTCCCACTACAAACCCAAGGTACTGCACAGTGGCTTTTACGAAGTCACACTTTGCCAAATTTACTACCAGAACGGCTTCACTAAGTTTCCGGAACAAGGTCTCAAGGTGCTCACAATGGCTCTCAAAGTCGTCATCATAAATGATTACATCGTCCAAATATACGGTGCCATTTGGAATGTCCTTTACAATTTCATTCATCAGGTTCTGAAACGTTGCTGGTGCATTCTTAAGCCCGTAAGGCATAAACATTGCACCGGTAGGTACTCCCGTCCACAACAAAAACCACATACCTCTTTAGCACGCTCGGACAAAGGTACTTGCCAGTAACCTTTTACTAAATCTACTTTAGACAAAAAACGAGCATTACCAATTTTGTCAACACTATCATCAACCCGAGGAAGAGGATATGGGTTAGTTGGAGTCAAAACCGTTTAAACCTACGGAAATCAATACAAAAGCGTACCTTGCCATCTGGCTTAGGCTGCAGTGTTACGGGGAAGTCCACTTAACTGTGCCTTTCTCTATCAACCCTCTACCGAGCATATACTCCAACTCATCCCTAGAGCTGGTAGTTTTATGGGGGGCACACGGTACGGGATTGACTTAAAGGGTAGATGGTCCCCCACGTCAACATCATGCATAGCCTGAGTAGTGAGGCCTGGGTGTTCAGCAACTACAGTGGGGTATGAACCGAACAACTGACGGATAGCATCAAACTGCGGCTCAGGCAAATGAGCTATAGCCTCGTCAGCCCTTAGGCTCGAGTTCCCCGCCCACTGATCCGCTGAAACATGTTGATCCCAGCTATCCTCCTCTGAAGCTTGACTGTCCCCCTCTCCTTCTCCACCACGGCCGCAACAAGCCAACACAGGGACAGTGAGAGGCTCAGAGGGGCGCCTCACAGACTCTTTAATAAGGTTCACGTGACATAACTGGTTCTTTTTCTCCTGTCTGGAGTGGCAACAAGGTAATCTAAGTCTGAAATTTGTTCTACAATTTTATAAGGTCCAGTGTACTTCGCAGAGAGGGGGTTACCAACCAAAGGCAACAAAATTAATACCTCTTGTCCTACAGTGAACTTCCGGAGCCTCACTTTGCGATCATACCTGTCCTTCATCAAAGCTTGTGATTCTGTCAAATTTCTACCTGCCATCTCCAGACTCTTAAGCATGCGCTCACGGCTTTCAAGCACATACGTTAATAATGGACAAGGCTGCACAGTCCCCTCCCAAATTTCTTTCAGCATGTTAAGGGGGCCCCTGACACGGTGTCCAAAAATCAGCTCGTTTGGACTAAATCCCAGGCTCTCACCAGGTACCTCCCGAGCAGCAAACCGCCCAATAGGCAAGCCGAGATCCCAATCCATACCGTTGTCAGCACAATAACACTGAGATGCTTTTAAGTGTAGCATGCCACCGCTCAAGCACCCCTTGACTATCAGGGTGATACGCTGACGATACTACTGCTCGTATCCCATGCTGTTGCATTGTTTGCTTGAACATGTTGGAGGTGAAATTAGATCACTGATCAGACTGAATCTCCTCCGGGTACCCGTACCTTGAGAAGTACCACAACAAGTTACTGACTACCGTCTTAGCCATTCCATTTTTCATAGGGTATGCATCGGGGTATCTAGTGGCAACATCCATTATGGTTAACAAAAATTTATTTCCCGCCTTAGTGGGAGGGAGTGGACCAACCATGTCAACAATAATTTTACTAAAGGGTGGCCCAATCACAGGAATAGGGTGTAACGGAGCCTTAGGAATAACTTGGTTCGGTTTCCCGACACGTTGACAAATATCACAGGAGTTTATCCATGACTGCACATGAGACTTCATCCCCGGCCACCAAAACAATTTCCCCAAAGCCGCCACCGTTTTTCTCACCCCTAGATGTCCGGCCAGTGGTGTGTCATGCGCCAACCTCAGTAGGCTATCCCTGCACTCCCGTGGCACCACCAACTGGTCCACTACTCCGGACCCCTTTTGCCAACTACGTTTAGGGTCTTGAAAACGCCTATAAAGGATGCCTTCTAAATAAAAAAAATCTCCTGGCTGTGCATCGCCGTCCTCGTCGAGCTCTACAGCTCCATTAGCACACGTTTGGAGCTCAGGGTCCTCTAGTTGCAACCGACTTATATCTGAGGGTGCCAAGCGATCTAACTGCTCCCGGAGCAATGCATGACCATCTTTGATACTGGGCTGCTCCCTCTGTCTCTCTCGATGTACATAACGTTGCTGTCGTGGAGACTCGTCATGCCCAGCCTCGTCACTCTCGATGACAGGCCCAGGGCCTACTCCAGAATTAAGTAATGGTGCTAATACTGAATCACCCAGGAGAGCCGCCGAGTCAAAACTCTTAAAACCAACTCCAGCTTTAGCCTCCTCCTGTTGATCGTTCCTCCGCTGGTCTGAAGGCGGAGGACTAGGCTGTGACACTTTAGCTGCCCGAGCTCGGGTGACAACACACGCCATGGGTTGTGTCTGGCACCGCTCGACCCACTCTTGCTCTTCCCTACTCACGTCGGCCGGCCTCTCGGCAACGACTAAGGGTAGAACCTCGGAAGCGGGCATTGCAAAGTCGTTGCCGAGAAGAAGGTCGACGCCCTCCACTGGCAGTTTCTCCACAATCCCGACATCCAATTCACGTGCCACACCATCCACCTCCAACTCCACCCGCCCCAGCGGGTATGACCGAGTTGCATTAATACCCTGCACCACTACCACCCGAGCCGCGTTTATAGGGTAGCCAGTCAAGTTTTTCATCAGAGTCTGGGAAGCACCTGTATCACGCAAGACCTCTCTCCATGCTTGCGCCCCGCCCAAATCACGCAACCCCGCCCTCTATGGTCGCAAAAAACATCCTGAGCAGGGTTCGAGCCTCCCAGGTGCTTCTGCATTGGCTCTCAGCCTCTGACGAACTGCCCCGGGCAACTCAGATGACTTCGGAGACACACCAATGTTGCAGGCCAAAGACACAGCTGCTGTAGGTGGTTTGCTAGGACAGACTCTTGCAAAGTGCCCCTTTTTATGACAATGATAACACTCCACCTCCCCTTTGGGCTTCCCTTGGTACTGGGAAGGGCCCGGCCCCTTCTTAAATGGGACGGTGCTAGTCTTGTGGTCAGTCTTGGTAACATGGCCCTTGTACTTGTTGGCATAAGGTATATCACTAACTCGGGGGGGTGGGGCGTCACGCCCCTTGTTACCTGCCTCACTACGCTGGGCAGACCCGCACCCACGAATTAGTGATAGCCGGAGGTCAGCCATCTCAGCTGCCTCCTGTAGAGTTTTTGGGTTCTTTTCTTTAATAGTTAAAGTCATTTCTGCACCAGTACACTTATAAAACTGCTCGAGCAGAAACAGCTCAGTCAACTGTTCGGCCGTCTCAGCTTTCTCAGAACGTGTCCAGTTTTTTAAGTGCATCTTTTAAGTCCCGGGCATGTTCAAGAAAGGTCACCTCCCTAGTCTTTGTAACACCCCGAAACTTCAATCGATATGTTTCCGGTTGCAACTCGTATGCCCGTAGGACAGCTCTCTTCAATTCTGGGTAGTCAATGCAAGGCTCTAAAGGCAGTGCATCATAAGCCCTTCAGACCCTTACCCGTAAGTCTTGAGGAGACTAGAGCTGCCCACTTCTCTTCAGGCCAATTATGCTCCCTACATTTCTTCTCAAAACGATTAAAAAATTCTGTGACTTCAGTTTCACTAAATACCGGCACCAATTTGACTAATTGGGCCAAGGCCTGTTCTCTTACTTGGCCCTCACGGCCCATCCAAGTCCCTGCCGTCTCTGCACGAGTTATCTAAATCTAATTTAGCACAATATTTCTCCGAGTCGTACTTAAGCTCAGCCTCATGCCTCCTAACCTCAATCTCATGCCTCCTCGTCTCATCCTCCTGCCTCCTGGTCTCATTTTCATGCCTCCTGGTCTCATCCTCCTGCTTCCTAGCCTCAATCTTAGCAAGCTCAAGTCTAAATACCATATCTGGAGACAGACAGGAAGAGGGAGCTGCCACTACTGAAGGAGGGGGGGCAAAACTGGGGAACCACCATGTGCACCACCCGAGGGCACTCCAATCTGCCAATTCTCATCCCTCTGTGGGAGAGTGCTAACCTCCGGTACCTGAGTGGACGGCACTGTGGGAGTCGAGTGAGAGGGGATCTGGGGAGGAAACCCCCCAAACGCCCTCTCCTCCGAAACCCCATGTCGCCCACGCAACACCCAGGAAATCAGCTCCCCCTTGGACATCCCTACTACATTGGAAATTCCCAAAACCTTGGCTATCAGGTGCAAGCCACAAACATCCACCCCAGTCAGGCCTCTCCTCCGTCACGTGGTACCGCTTACTCACAAAAACTCTAGCATCCTCCTCACTGGTTACTAACGGCACACCTTCAAATGGCATCTCTCGCTCATCGTCAGTGCTAATGCACGACATACTGAAGTCCACAAAAAAATTCTCGAGACAAAAGTGTTAAACTTCCTATGCAAGCACTAATTACTAAATTAACTGGAGTCTCTTAAATGCTTTACTAATTGCCATACAAAAACAAATATTCTTCAATATGCACGCTAAAATACAAACAAACAAATGTTGTACAACTCTGCAAAAATTTATACTGTTCACAAAATCCTAAGCAAGGTCGCCATTTGTTACGACCTGGCACTCGGGTACACAAGGGCCCTCAATCAGGACTCTAATACGGCTCGCTGCCACAACGGAAACACACGATCCCAACCCCTGAGTACTGCCAGCCGAACAAAAAACACCAATACCCTCCAGAGGTTCAATCTGCTTATAACGCGGTATACAAGAACTCGGTACTAGGGTTCAACAACAGACTAATAAAGCGACAGGAATTCTCTAGTCTGGTCAACAATCAAACAAAGAAGTAAGAAACAACAACCAAAGAATAGTGTTGGCCGAAGCCGAAGTAATCCACCCTTGACTAAGAACTTAAGAAGTCCTCCACCCTCTACTTCGGATCGGCACTATTACGTTACGTTAATTAATAGTCCTTAAGCATCGAGCAAGGAATCTTCTGAAAAAAGTTAGATGCTTCTCGGATGCTCGTAAGAAGTACGTATCGGATTTTGAACAGTAATTCAATAAGAAAAACACTGGCAATTAAATACTATTACAGGGTTAAATTGGCATAAGAATAATTAAAAGAATATGCAATAGTAAATGGCAAACATTAAAAAGAAGTACTCCGCAAATGCAACGGCAATAGCCTACTCGGATTGTGCTCGTGGGCCACTAATCACTAAAGTAGCCAAGCTTGCATGAAACACATGAAATCAATAGTGCATAAACAATATCATACATAAGGAAAGCTTCAATACTATTCTGTATCTACTAATCGAGTAAAGTCTAGCTGGGGTACTGTGGGCAAAAGGTAGCAGTGAATGGGCAAAAACGGCTCGTATCCTAGCGAAGTCCTCACAACTGTTTAAAGTATTACGTTAACACTAACAAGTGCACTTTGAGAAATCCAGATCCCTTGTATCTGGTTTTCTCCCGGCTCCTTGACAAAGTAAAAACAAGCTGTTAATAAAATACAGGGTGGTTAGGCTCTTGCCCTCACGCACTGTAAATTATTAACTCAACACAGTCAGCCGCGAAGACAACCTAGGCTTCACTGAACCGAAACGAGTATGCAGGTTTATCGCTTAACCACTGCATCAAACAACAACTCGTAACACAGAAAAGCCTTACCCCAGTCTAGCATTACCTAGACTAGCAGAAAACAGGAATAATAATAATAACACACAGGGAAATACATAGACAAGTGCAACAAACATAAATCAATCCGATTCTAAGTTAACCCTTCCAAAATAGGCTATCTAATAGGCATGTATCTCATGAGAACTCAAGCGATAATACGTTGGCTGACTAGCTCTGCACCAACGGGACCATGGAAGTTAAAAAGGGTAGGGAAAAGAGGAGATAAGAATGTAAGGTAGTAGAGAAAGTTCACATCAGTCAGAAGAATATATATAGTTAGCAAGGGAAATGAGAAGTCGCTCTGCCTAATGAGTTCTGATCAAAAAATGGCTAGACTTCCCTTTTTATACTCGGCCCTCTAGTGAGCCCAACGTGAACTACTAAGGACCCCCCACTGACATTCTTTACGTAATTTCTCTCTCTCCTCTGGGATAGACAAAGGCTTTCCTAGCACTGAGGGGAGGGGGGAGGGGGGGGGGAGTGCTAGTGAGTTAGGCCCACCTCCCGCATGGCGCACCCACTGACCCCCAACTGTGGCTGCCGCTTCTCCCATCATTACAAATACGTTTTACACACAATACTTATAACTAATGATATAAAATAGAACTCGTTGACTCAGATGAAAACAAAATACATATTCATATTACTTATAGTACAACGGCTCACATGAACTAAGTTAGGAAACTCTACATAGACTACAGCCAAAGTTCCTGCCCTGACGATCCTAGCGAGAGTGGGGCATGACTAGGCGTTCTGTACAGCATGCTCACACTGGACATGCGTCACAAGAGGTAGACCAAATATGAGGTGGAAGGATGGAGTGAGGAAGTACATGAACGAGGGCGGTGCTGGTTGGGGGGAGGGGCGTCGACTGACTGGGGACAGAGGTGCATGGGGGCGGTTCGTTCGTGGCCACCCCTTCGGGGATCACGGCGTCAGGCAATAGATAGATAGATAGATCATGAAACACACAATTCTTCCACCTATCTGCTGCACTATACAGTATAACTATACAACGACTAGAGTGCTCGAACTAATATCTCTACCATTTGAGAAGACTCAGCTAGGGAATCGGTGTGGACATTTATAGCACATTCTTTTAGCCCTGTTTCAGTTATAGAAGATAGGGGTTACGTTTTCAGGCCAAAGTATAACGAATAGACTATAGTGAATACCAAAATGCGTTTTGGGGGCTCAAGAGGTTCTCCCAAATAATGTTGTAGTGTATCCTAATTGTGTTGCCAAAACTTGTCCATAAATTGTTTTCCGTGACTGTACAAGGTGGCCATTATCGGTTGGTTATAGTGGACTATGGCCGCAGGTGGTATGGGACCCTGGTGGACCTAAAGTATACATGGTAAGGGGCTGACCTCTTTCTCTGGCTTGTATCCATTCGCTCCCATTCAGCCTGCTGATTTAAGATGTTTATCCCCATCAAGATGTTGATTTTTTCCTGGCGAGCGATAGCGAGCCAGCATTGTTTTGAGAAATATCGAATAATTTACAATTTTAGCATGTTGTCAAAACAATTTTTTTTTTAAATATGCTGGCTCGCTACTGGTCGTCAGAAAAAAACGACACCTGGATGGGGCTAAGCATCTTAAAAAAGTAGACTGAATGGGGCCGAATGGATACAACACAGAGAGAGAGGGCGAGACAGGAAGAATAAGAAAAACAAACGAGGTGGGCCCTCTTAAGAAGCTAGTGTTCATATATGTTGACCATGTTCTTTGGGTGGACCATACAACAAGTGGAAGACAGTACACAGGATGATCATTAAATACTATATCTCCGGTAAACAGGATTATTGGTACAGGGACTAGTCACTAGGAGGAAAGGTGGGGAAGGTAGGGGGGGGGGGGGGGGGAGACATACAGGGAGGGATATATATACTAGTATGACTCAACCATGTCTATTTGGGGCAGGAGAGAGAGAGAGAGAGAGAGAGAGAGAGAGAGAGAGAGAGAGAGAGAGAGAGAGAGAGAGAGAGAGAGAGGTCGGGTGGGGGTAGATGTATGTATGTGTTTAGTGAGTGTCGTAGGTGTGATAGTAATGGACCAGGGTGACAGTAACTGGCCATAAATTACCTTGATGACCTTCCCTAAAGTGACCAGATCACCTCTACACATAGTGGTCTCCCACGGGGCCCCGGACAGTCAGTCAGTCAGTCAGTCAGTCAGTCAGTCAGTCAGTCAGGAGGCTGGGGAGGGAACAGTAAAAAATGTGTCAGGTGTACTTTTATTTATATATTTATTTATTCATTTAATTATGAATGTATAATTATATTGACATATTTGTTTACGAGAGCTGTCACCCCTCTTCCCTTTCAGACAAAGATGCTCTATGAGAGGAGATAGATAGATACAAATAGATAGATAGATTATATAATTTGATTTTTACCCTATTAAGACTGTTCGTAAGTGGCAGGTTATCTTAATCAGCGTCCATGTCCCCCAACAATATCAGGACATCAGTGTTAGTTATGGCCATTATTGTGGTGACGTCTTACAACCAAGGGCATCATTAAGACAATAATGATGTCAATGTTGTTAGTAACCCATAATTTAAGGTATTAATGTCTCCATAAAGTGGAAGTTATCCGATGTTATTATGCAATAGGATAAGTCCATGAACCGTGGGGTGCGATGGAGTGTTAGGGGAGTGAGGGGAGTGTGTGTCTGGGGGGAGGGGGGGGGGGTAAATCCTATTTATGATGTATTGTTGTCCACTGAAAATTTGAAATGTGTAGATGTGGTACTGATTCCACTGTGGTGAGTCGATCATCTACACCTGAGCAAGTCAGAAACTCTAAAGTCGGCCAGTCAGTGTGCTTTTAGCAGTGGTCGAGGGAGAATGTACCGCGTCCGCTCGTCAGTTGTGAGCCTCGTGGGTCTCGCTCACTGATAGCTTCCCTCTTCTGTACCGCAGCTTAATTAAGCGGATAACATTGGACTATCTGGCTCACTAATGCTTCGTGTTAGATAAACCTAGTTCACAAGTTGTGCGAGTTAGAACACATGGTTTATAAGTCTTATTTTTCTTGGCAAACATTGGATTACGAGAAAGACCAGTGCAGTTTATCCCAAGTTTATGGGAACATGGATTATAACCATGTAACTACAAGAACTGACCATGAGATAAATTATATCTTATAGTGTAAATCACATTGACATTTATTAGTGTCATGGTGTTACTTAATGTAGGACTTTGCAAATCTGAATAACATGAGCCAAATACAAAACATGTAGTGACCGCACTGATTAAAGTTAAATCTGAATAACATGAGCCAAATACAATACATGTAGTGACTGCACTGATTAAAGTTAAATCTCAATAACATGAGCCAAATACAAAACATGTAGTGACCGCACTGATTAAAGTTAAATCTGAATAACATGAGCCAAATACAATACATGTAGTGACTGCACTGATTAAAGTTAAATCTGAATAACATGAGCCAAATACAAAACATGTAGTGACCGCACTGATTAAAGTTAAACACTTTTTCATGAGCGTCGAGTTAATGTGACTACAGCATCTGGTTGGGGTCACGTCCTTTATAAGGTCAGTAATAAGTCCCAACCTTCACCTTCTACACTGATAATAACAACCTAGATATCCTTAACGATTGTAACGTCAAGCCTATGATAGTAATAGGGCTTGATGTTACCCAGCCACGTACAATAGTAATGGTAGTAAGAAATATCAATAGTAAATAATATTAGTAATAAGTAATAGTAATAAGGCTAGGTGTTACCCAGCCCCTTACAATTGCATAGTTGATGTAAGGTTCAAATGCTCCAAAAATATTTGCATTCATCGATGTACATACACATCGGACCTACTTACACACAGCTATTTCTTGTATGATGCATTAATGTTTATTAAATGTTAAAATGTATATCCTGTAAACCGTTATACCATCATGGGGATTGGGCAGCAAGTAACTACATTTTACTATTAGTATTATTTTTGTTTTAACTGAAAATTCGACATATGACATATGAGTGGACCATAATCAACGCATCCATGACATTCACAATCATGGGCCAGATCACAAACGTAATCAAATCAGTATCAGTGCCATCCAAGGGGGTTTAATTTATCATAGTCATCAATGCACGGCTATCAAGTGACATGGACACTCAATACACAAGGTTATCCTATCGAAATAATATATCCACGACAAAAAGAAGTTTGTAGATTATAATGCACAGTAAATATAATCCCCCTCTGCTGGCCCCGATATTCCACCTGGCTCCTGGAATATAACAACTTTGTGATAGACGGCCAAGGAAGTGGTTCATTAACTTGGATTTATGGAAGGGTAGTTGTGAAGTGTGGGTGTGGTGACAACAGAAGCGGCAGACTACCGGTCTCATATTTATAGTTATTTCAAACAGGGTTATAACTTATATCAGACTCTATTTACTTGTTTATGAAACAACATTGCATTTACCCAGAGTTATAATAAATATACAATGGAATTATTTAATTCCACTTTATGGTAAAACAATACCTTCACTAGCAAGATAAATTAGTACAATTTCGAGGTCTGATCCACGAACATATCTTTAGGGTACAGGTTGTAGGTTTCATATTATAATCCAATATGATGAATTTAATCCCTTGAGGATAATGACGCATTCACAGATTGTTCTGAATATTATCAGACGATGTTATCAGATTAGGAGGGGTGTATGGCAATAAGAGGGTTAATTGAGATAGTACCGGTATTTAACCTTTTAATTCCCAAAGAACCTTCCTAAGCTGTATAAAACCGTCTAATTATAGCCAGAATAAAGTGTCAAAAAAAACCTCATCATATTTTATAGCTGGAACACACCTGTTAGTCTTAGCATTTATATTTCTTTAATATGTCCGTTCGGGCCCATAAGGGTCCTTTAATAAAATATTTGGTTGTATCTTCTGGTTGGCTTCACCACTTCAGAGCAGGCCAGTATATCATCTCCATTCTCTCCGTTCCATCTACCACTCGGTGACCATCTTGACCCGCTTGGCTTAAGGTATGAAGACCAGCAATGTGTCTGCAGACATCAGGATACTTAAGGTGTATCTGAGCCGTGGTGGGTGGATTTACAATTTTCTTGGTTGTCTGGGGTGTTGTGGTGCAAGGTTGCTGGAGCTCGGGAACAAATTTAGTTGTCTCCCCAAGAGTGCGAAGGTGAGGCTCGGGGTTGCCATTGCTAAGCGCGGCTAGGTGTGTTCCCCTCACGTGCCCGGGGGTCAGTGACTCCTGGGGCCCCGCCCACCTCCTTATATACCCCTCCCTCACAGCTCGGCGCTCTGTGATTGGCTGAGCCGCGCGCCCGAGAGGAATTTGGCTAATCGGCTCACTTTGAATTTGCCATTCCTTCTTTTCTTGCTCCATTCTATCTTCGAAATATTCTCCTGGAAGCTTGTTGGAGATGTCGTTTAGTGGCTGACGGGAGTGAGAAGGTTGCACCATGGTAATAGGACATCTGCGACCAGGATAGAATACGCGTGAAAGAACTGGCAGCGAAGTTACCGGCGAGCATTTAGAAGGAAGTACAGCTGGCTCAAATCGCTGCGTTACGGGAAATGTCTGATTGGCGGAGAGTGATGGTGTGGAAGTGTTTGACTCGTGGCACGTTGTAAAGGACAAACCTTGTCTCTTTACCTGAGCTAATCCCGTCTCCTGATTGGCGGACGGAATTACTCCTTTAGAGACAACTCAATTTCTTGCCAGCTTAAAAAAAATGAAAACAAAACTATAAGCAGTATCAGTGTTGCCAATTGAGCCAGTTTAAAGCTAGATCTATAGAGGTATTTACTTCAATATAGCAGCATTTGTGCACATCTAGCGACATAACTCCTAGCGATATTTTATATAATTCAGACATTTCAAAGCCACATTTTAGATGATGTAGCATTATTTAATCTATGTTCATACATTTATTTACTATCTAGCGACTTCTGTTAACGGTATAATGAGTTTCTCTTTGGTAACCCTGGACATTATTGGTAAGGTTCATCAAATTATAAGTCTGGGGATGTATTAAACCTTTCAGTACACCAGGACTGGTTGCATGATTATAATATAGTCATCATTAGACGAATGTGGAGGCGTGCCTGGAGAAGTTTGACAAGAACGAAAGAATATTTCGGATTGGGGATATGAATGGTAAGGTGGGTGATAGGAAAGTTGAGGGAGTGGTGGGAGGGTGGGGGGTACCATCAGAGGTGAATGGGAATGGTAGGGCACTTGTGGACGTATGTGTGGGGAGGAGGCTGTGGATAGCTAACACCTTCTTCCGACACAGAATGATCCACAGGTACACGTGGAAATGGGTGTGGATGATGGAGGATGAGACAGTGGTGGAACGAAAGTCATAGATTGATTATGTATGTGTGGATGAACGAATGAAGAAATCTGTGATGGATGCTAGGGTGTATAGGGGTATTGGAGGGGGTCTGTCTGATCATTATGTAGTGGTAGCTAAGGTTAGGATACAAAAGAAGTGGGTGAGGAGAGCTGGAGGGAGGCGAGAGGAAGGTGGAATGGTGAGGAGGGTGGAGAGGTTGCAGGAGGAGGAAGTCAGGGAGGAGTACAGGAGAGCAGTGGAAAGACGACTAGGTGGGTTCGACCTGGAAGTTATGGAGGAAGTGGAGGAGATGAGCAAGGTGTTTAAGGATGAGATCTGTGCAGCATGTGAGGTGTGTGGAGTGAGGAGAAGAGGGAGGGGAGTGAAAGGTACAGCATGGTGGACAGAAAAGGTAAGAATAGCTGTGGAAGAAAAGAAGAAAGCATATAGAGAGTGGTTGGGTAGTAGAGGGAATGAAGATTTCGAGAGACAGAAACGAGCGAGGTACGTGGAGAGTAAGAGGGTGGTGAAGAGAGTAGTGAAGGAAAGTAAGAGATGAGTAGATGAGGAATTTGGAAGGAATCTGAGTGTAAAATGGAGGGAGAGTAAGAAACTGTTCTGGAAAGAAGTCAAGAAAGTTAGGGAAGGTAGCAAGGGAAACAGTAAGGGTGTGAAAGAAAAGAATGGGAGAATGCTAGCCGAGAAGCAAGAGAGAGTCGAAAGATAGAGGGAGTACTTCAATGAGTTGCTGAATGTAAGGAATGAAGAGCCAGCAAACATAGCTGGATATGGTATGGGAGGGAAAAGAAGAGAAGTAGTGGAGGAGGAGGTGGGGATCAGGAGATCAGAAGTGTGGGAAGCCCTGAAAAGAGTGAAGTTGGGGAAAGCACCAGGAACAGATGGAGTGTGTGGGGAAATGTTGAGGTATGGTGGTGAGATAGTGATGGAATGGGTATGGAAAATGAACAAACTAACATGGGAGAAGGGGAGTGCACCCGATGACTGGAAGACTGGCATAATAGTCCACCTATATAAGGGGAAAGAGGAGTGTGTGGTAACCACCGAGGAATATGTCTTCTAAGTGTAGTAGGGAAGGTATACAGTAGGGTAGTGATTGAGAGAGTGAGAGTGAGAACGGAGAAATGGATAGGTTACGAGCAGGGAGGTTTTAGGAAGGGAAGAGGATGTGTAGATCAGATTTTTACCCTGAATTGTGTTGTGGAGAAATATCTGGAGAAGAAACAAAAGGTGTATGTTGCCTTTATGGACTTGGAGAAGGCCTATGACAGAGTGGATAGAGAAAATTTGTGGAAAGTATTTAGAATATACGGAGTAGATGGCAAGTTGCTGAAAGCAGTGAAGAGCATGTATGAGGGTGCAAAGGCGGCAGTACGTGTGAAGAGTGAGCAGAGCGAGTTCTTTGACCTGAATGTTGGTTTGAAACAGGGGTGTGTGATGTCCCCGTGGTTGTTTACTGTATATATGGATGGAGTCATGAAAGAAATACTATCAAGAGCAGTGGATGTTGGTGTATCGCTGAAAAGGGAGGGAATTGAGTGGAAGCTACCTATACTGCTGTTTGCGGATGATACAGTTCTGATGAGTGATAATGAATGGGAGTTGTAGGGTCTGGTAAATGAGTTTGGAACAGTGTGCGAAAAACGGAATTTGAAGGTAAATGCGGGGAAGAGCAAGGTTATGGTCTTCGAAAGGGGCGAAGTCACAGAGTGTGAGGTGAAGCTGAACTGTCAGGCTATGGAGATCGTCAACTCTTTTAAGTATCTGGGCAGTGTATTGAGTAAAGATGGGACTATGGATGAAGAAGTGCGGGAGAGGGTACAACAGGGGAAGAGGGTTGTAGGAACGCTGAAAGCAGTAACAAGAAATAGGGTGGTCAGCATGGAAGTGAAGAAGTCCTTGCATGACAGTGTGGTAATCCCGACACTGACTTACGGAAGCGAAGCATGGACGTTGGTTGAGAGACTCAGACCAAGAGTGAGAGCAGTGGAAATGAATTACTTAAGAAGTGCGTGCGGAGTTACATGGAGGGATAGACAGACTAATGAGGAAGTAAGAAGGAGGTGTGGTGTGGAGGTAGATGTGCTGGAAAGTGTGAAAAGGAACAACTTGAGATGGTTCGGCCATATGGAACGTATGGAAAGCGAGAGAATGACTAAGAGGGTGTATGAGAGCGAGGTGGAGGGACAGAGAGGGAGAGGTAGACCGATAGAGAGATGGAGTGAGGAAGTATATGAACGAAGGCGGTGCTAGTTGGGGGGAGGGGCGTCGACTGACTGGGGACAGAGGTGCATGGTGGCGTTTCGTTCATGGCCACCCCTTCGGGGATCACGGCGTCAGGCAATAGATAGATAGATAGATCATTAGACGATTTTATAAAGATTTGAAAGAACCTGTGTGAGTCAGAGTTAATAGAGATAGACTTTACCCTCTTGATTCCTAGAGAGACTTCCAGAGCTGGAGATAATTGTTTACCGGTAGCCAGTACCGGTATATCGTGGAAGGTGTCTTGATACTGAAAGAGTTAAGGGGTGACTTTTAAATAATTTGTAAATATTACGGTATATATATATTATAATTTTAGTTTTCTCCCTAGACCTCCATCAAACTTAAGAAAATATTCCTAAGGGATGTTTTCATTTTTTTTTTTCGTTTTGTGTTCATATTTTTTCCCCAGAAACTATTATTCCCATTTTCCCCTCCCTTGACCAGACTGGAGGTAAATGCAGATAATTACGGTTGGTTCACTAGGGTTGGGGCGGCCAGGTCGGTGGTGTAACAGGGAGAGATATACCAACTGGTTTATGGTAGCTGACATGTTGTATACCTAGTGTAGTGTTGGGGTGGCCAGATGGTGGTATAACAGGGAGAGATATACCAACTGGTTTATGGTAGCTGACATGTTGTATACCTAGTGTTGTGTTGGGGCGACCGGGTGGTAGCGTAACAGGGAGCGATATACCAATTGGTTTATGGTAGCTGGCATGTTGTATACCTAGTGTTGTGTTGGGGCGGCCAGGTGGTGGTATAATAGGGAGAGATAATTATACCAACTGGTTTATGGTAGCTGGCATGTTGTAAACCTAGTGTTGTGTTGGGGCGGCCAGGTGGTGGTATAACAGGGAGAGATATTGACCAACTGTTTATGGTAGCTGGCATGTTGTATACCTAGTGTTGTGTTGGGGCGGCCAGGTGGTGGTATAACAGGGAGAGATATACCAACTGGTTTATGGTAGCTGGCATGTTGTAAACCTAGTGTTGTGTTGGGGCGGCCAGGTGGTGGTATAACAGGGAGAGATATGTTTCTTCAGTTTCTATGGAGCTCGTCCTGGAATCTTTACGACTCTGAACCTCACGATTCTATACAGGACTGGCCATTTGTATTGGCACTAGCTCAGAGAAGAGTGTTGAGAGGGGAGAAGGGGTGTTGGAGAAGAGGAAGCTGTTGGAGTGGCTTTGTTATGTGTGTTTAGTCTGTATACGTCGTCAGGATGTCCCCTGACTGGGTGCGAGCATGTGAAACATGCTAGGACGTACTACCACACCCACTAAATGTCCGCCGTGGCAGGGATTCGATCCCGGGTCTTGCAGATTCACACGTGAGTGTGCTCACCACTGGACCACCACGGCTCTATTGACCAACTGTTTATGGTAGCTGGCATGTTGTATACCTAGTTTTGTGTTGGGGCGGCCAGGTGGTTGTATAACAGGGAGAGATAATACCAACTGGTTTATGGACGATGACATGTTATATACCCCCAGGGGGTAAGGGGGCCTCCATCTAGTGATGGAGGAAAACAAGAATATGGCCCACGCGTCCTACTGCATGTGTCGTACAAGGCGACTAATAGGGAGAATGGGGGTAGATTGTAGGTACCAATCGAACAGGGCTATACCCAGGAGAGGCTGTAGGCATTTGATAAAGAGTCGCTGGAACTCCTGTATCATTTGCCTGGCCTCTCTTACTGATTCCATTTGTGCTTCACTTACACTGAGCGTAGTCCAGCCTGCTCTCACAAACACCTCTTCCTCCTATTTACTTCACTACACTTAACATGCACACCACACTTCCTCCTTCCACGAACAAATTATTAAAAAATTATGAACACAGACCCAGCCTCGGAGTCCCCAAGGGGTGGGGGTGGGGGGGACCATAAATACCCCCACACCTGCCCGACCTTCCCCTGCCGACCCCTCTAAATCTCTGGACCACGGACTGTCACTCTTACTATCAACTTTTGCAATATTCGCGGCCTTTTCTCTAATTTTCCCTCAGTCGAACACCATCTCTCCTCCTACAAACCTGATATTTTCCTCACCGAAACAGAGGTATCAGACAACTGCCAGCAGCCCCTTCTTTGTACTCTCCTACTTTCTCTATCCTAGTTTCAAAGCCAAAGGCGGATGTTGTGCATACGTGCACAACAAACTCACTTGCTATCGTCTTCCCGATTTCCATTCCTCTGAATTCTCAACTTTATGGCTCAAACTATCCTGTCATTCTCATACAAAATATTTCTATGCTGTCTATCTTTCCCCTAACTCTACCGACCTTCCCAAATTCTTCGACTATCTAAACTCTAAAGTGGAACACATTCTATCCATCTCTCCCTTCTCTGAAATCTCCATCTTAGGAGATTTCAACGTTCACCACCCCCAATGGCTCTCTTCTCACACTACTGACCAACCTGGTTAACAAGCTTACGTCTTTTCTATCATAAATGACCTAGAGCAGCTGGTCCAGAAACCCACCCGTATCCCAGATTGCTTCGGAGATCGGCCCAACATTCTTGACTTATTTCTGACTTCTAGCCCTTCTTCTTATTTTATCAATCTTTATTCTCCTTTGGACTCCTCCGCCCCATAAACTTATCTCCGTCACCTGTCCTATCTCTTCAGTATGGCTACCCGATCCTCCCAGTCGCCGGCGCTTGTGGCACTTTGCGCTGCTGACTGGGAGGCTCTCCGGCAGTACTTCTTTAATTTCCCATGGAATTATTTCTGCTTCCATGGCCGAGGACCCTCGGAGAGTGCTGAACGCATTACCGAGGTAATTCTCTCGGGCATGGAGGCATACATTCCATTTTCTTTCTCTCAGTCCAATGCAAAAAAATCTAGGTTTACTCACACTTGTTCTACTGCTGTCCACAACAAGGAGGAAGCATTCAAACGGTACTGACATCTTAAAATCAAGAATCTCATTCTTCCTATCTTTCTGACCGTAATCAAGCCAAATCAATGCACTGAACTATCCAACTCTAGCTCTTCCCAAGCTTTCAGGCATCTAGCCAAAAACCTCTCCAACAATTTTTCTTCCTTGTCTTTCCCTTCCCTTTTCCACTCTGATGGCACAACCATCACTTCTTCCTCTGACAAAGCTGAACTCTTCGCTCAAACTTTTGCTAGATCCTCCACCTTGGATGATTCCGGTGCTATTCCTCCCTCTCCACCCCCCTCTCTCCTCCTTATGCCTAATATCCTAATCTCTTCTGAAGATGTACTTTTTACCCTCTCTGGGCTTAATACTAAGAAGGCGTACGGTCGGGACGGTGTTCCTCCTGTTGTACTCAAAAACAGTTCTTCTAAGCTGACTCCCTGCCTAGGCAAACTCTTTTGTCTCTGTCTCTCCTCTAACATCTTCCCTTCTTGCTGGAAGTTTGCTCTCATTCAACCTGTCCCAAAGAAGGGTGACCGTTCTCAACCCTCCAACTATCGTCCAATTGTTCTCATCTCTTGTATCTCTAAAGTTTTTGAAACTATTCTTGCTTCCAAATTTCTTAAGCATTTGTTTTCTCATAATCTGCTCTCAGATCGCCAATATGACTTCCTTAACCCTTAATTAGCGGCTCACCACATAAGTCGAGTTAAATAAAGCTGGACTATGTGGCGGCGCTCGACATAGGTCGAGTGGCAATTTCAGCACGTAATGTTGCTGAGAGAAAGAGACAGCGGCGAACCTACTGACACGAATCTCAGCTCCCTCTTCCCTCTCTCACTCGCTACATACTGAATTATATGGGGAAAGTACCGAATTACATGCTTTTTGCACTCGCGTTGCACGGTTATTGCAAGAAAACTAGCCATAATAAAAGGATCTTTATGGTGTCATTCGAAAGCTCTGTTTATGCCCTTTCAGGGATAGGTACTTGTTTTACGTTCTGGGTCTTATTTAGGCATGAAAATGATCACGTAAACATACATATAAATAAACCGCATAGGCCGCTCGTAAGGTGTTAAGGGTCGCTCTACTGGTGATCTTTTTTCATATCTTACTAACTCTTGGTCATCCTCTTTTCGGGACTTTGGTGAGACTTTTTCTGTTGCACTAGACATATCGAAGGCCTTCGATAGTGTCTGGCACGAATCTTTAATTTCTAAACTACCCTCCTTCGGTTTCTATCCCTCCATCTGTGTCTTTGTCTTTAATTTCCTTTCCGGCCGTTCCATAGCAGCGGTTGTAGACGACCATCGCTCACTTCCTAATCCTATCAACTCCAGTGTTCCTCAGGGTTCTGTCCTATCTCCTATTCTCTTTCTAATTTTCATAAATTATCTTCTCAACTGTATATCCATTCCCATCTATTCATACACAGGACGACTGTACCTTACACTACTCAGTTAGTTTTCCAGAACGCCCCAGCCAACAGTCCCTCAAAAACAAACGTATTGAAGCCATAGAACAGCTATCTTCTGACCCAGCTACTATTTCCAATGGGGGTAGTGAAAACCTTGTTGCATTGATTCCAAGACCCAATTACTCTATCTTACTACCCGTCCAGAACCTCCAGAGGACTATCCCTTATTCTTCAACAATATAAAAATCAATCTTTCATCTTCTCTCAATATTCTCGGTGTCTCTTTTTCCTCTCCTCTCACTTGGAAGGGCCATGTTACCAGTCTTGCTAAGGCAGCCACCCAGAAGCTGGGTGTGCTCAACCGCCTCAGGGGGTTCTTTACCCCTGCGTAGCTTCTTGCTCTGTACAGGGGCACAGTGCGTCCTTGTATTGAATATTTTTCACATGTGTGGGAAGGATCCTCTCATACTGCACTCCTAGACAAAGTAGAAAGGAAAGCCTTTCATACCATTAACTATCGTCCACTCACCAACTCTCTGCAATCTTTCTCTCTTCGCCGCAATGTTGCATCTCTCACGCTGTTCTATCGCTACTACAATAATCAGTGTTCCTTGGAGCTTTCCCAGTGTATACCACCTCCTCTACGTAGGGTACATAGTACCCGTCTTGCAACACAATCCCACCCCTACTCTGTGCAAGTCTCCAACCCAAGAGTAAAATGCTATTATCAGACTTTCTTCTATTCAACTGCTTAGCTATGGAACTCTCTCCCAGAATCAGTCTTTCCCTATTCCTATGACTTAAATTACTTCAAACTCTGTGTGTCCAGGCATTTTAGCTCGAACGTCCCTTGATTTTGGCCCTGTGACTCTTTCAACTCTGGGGGAGGCACTCGCTACAGGCAGTTCTGCCTTTTGTCTCCCTCATTCACATAGAAAAAACAAAACAAAATCTTGTTTATGGTAATAGGCATGTTGGGTATATATATATCTATTGATGTGTACAGTCGGTCATAACGTGATTTTTTTTTCTTTTAGAATATTGTATCCTGAAAAGTCAAAATGTCAAAATTATGATGAGAGCGGTAAAGTGTCGATCAACTCATATTTGAATCCCTTTTAAACCCATGCTATGTAATTTAATATAATAGTTGGCCATATACCGGTATGTTTAAAACAAAATTTAACCCGAATGATGTATATATGAGTTTCATATTAATATTCTGAACATTTGGTCTGTAATAAGGTAGCCTAACTGATTATTGTAATTGTAAAAGCTTACGGAGTCTCAATAAACCTAATTAATTTTACGTTGGTTTGACCCTCCTGATAAAACTAAGAACATCGAAAAAACTAAGGGAATTAAGAGATATTTGTTTGGAAAAAAGTAATAGATTTATATCACAGCCGCCGTTAATGACTTCTATTTGTATACTGATTACCTAAAGGAATGAATCGCTTTTACAGTAGGAGAGAAAATTTGTTGGGTAAAATGGATACATGATGGGTTGAGGGGAGCGTTGCCCCTCCTCACCCCCCCTTGACTTATTGTTATCATCATATATATTGATCTGTAAGGGGGCAAAAACAGGTTGTCGGTTCTTTGTTTTGGTAATTAACGACTATGGCGGCCGAGTCACACTCGCGCCATTTATTGGGTGAATCGCGCACCATATCTAAATCACCACAAGAAGGAGAAGCAGACAAAGTTTTCATTGTCGGCAATGCTTGGGAATGCTTTGTTTACAATCGGAATTTGATTAACTTCTGTGTTAGTTTACAGTGAATCGGGCTTTTTAAGTCGTCGGTAACGAAATTCCTCCATGCGGGCTATAATGAGAACAATATGGCGAGTCTATTGGTCCCTATTTTCCCTGATAAATTGTTTTAATAGCGCGGATATAGTGTCCTTGAATATTATCGTTTTTTGGGTAAATTTCTAGAATTGCACCTATACGAGCTAAACAAATTATTCTTGTATTTAACAGGAAGGTACGAGGAGGTAAGTGATGTGGTATAGGTGGCAATATGCGGAAATAGATTATAAGGGCATTCCGTCCCCTCTGACAAAAATCTATCAAACTAGATGTGACAGATTTTGCAGTGGTTCAGAGACAGCCTAGCCTAACAACCTTACCTAACCTATCCTAGTATTATGGGTGGGAGCTGCTGCCCCCACCCCCCCGCTGGTTGGGTAAAACGGTAGAAATCCAGTTGGGGTGGAGTGAGTAACCATAGATTTTCGTAAAGGGGTCAGAGGGGGCGGAATGCCCTTATAATCCATTTCTGCATATTGCCACCTATACCACATCACTTACCTCGTCGTACCTTCCTGTTAAATACAATAATAATTGGTTTAGCTCGTATAGGTGCAATTTTAGAATAATTCCGTTTTTTTTTACAGTACTTTATATAGTGCACATAAACTATTTACTTTATATAGTGCACATAAACTATTTACTTTATATAGTGCACATCAACTATTTACTTTATATAGTGCACATAAACTATTTACTTTATATAGTGCACATAAACTATTTACTTTATATAGTGCACATAAACTATTTACTTTATATAGTGCACATAAACTATTTACTTTATATAGTGCACATAAACTATTTACTTTATATAGTGCACATAAACTGTATTTCCGGAGGTTGAAACAAATGTAAATATGATTTTTGCAACATCCTTATTTTATAATAGCCTTCAAATATTGAGAAATAATTAGTGGTAGTTTCGGTAATAAGTACCCAAAGATCATATTAAAATTTGATTCAACCACTGGAAATGCATTTTATGTGCACTATATAATGGCACTGTAAAAACCGAAAACGGTAGCATTCAAGGAGACTACAGTGGAAACTTCTTCTTCTTCTTTCCTCTGACCGGGTATAAGCTATCCTAGTGTTTACTAGCCTATACCCCTTTGAAAGGACATTAGCCTACCCTAACAACCTTACCTAACCTATCCTAGTATTATGGGTGGGGGCTGGCGCCCTCACACCCCGCTATTTGACATCTTTGACAGATTTTTGGTGTATTTTTCTGTGAAAAGGGAATTTTTTCAATTTGTCGATAACGAAAATCCTCCATGCGGACTATATGGAGAAAAATATGTCGAATCTGTTAAATTATTTTTCCTTAGACTGTGTGGGTTAAATAAGGGTGGATTGAAAAATGGTGGCCATCTTGGATCAGCTGAGAACTAGGCTAATATTTTTCACTTTTTTACCGTATTTTTAGTATTCTGTCATTCTATATCAATGCTAACCCTGCGGGGGTCCGGGGCAGCAGCCACCAGGTTAGGTTAGGTTGTTAGGTTAGGGAAATGACAAAATATGGTTTTAGAGGCCATGTTTTAATATTGCAATATAATGGGTAAACATGAATTTGAAGAAGGAAAAACACCTTAAAACTCACCAATCAATGAAGGAACTGATGAGAAAAGGATTATAATACTAAAAACACATACGTGACCGAAAATCCAATTTGACCGTTTTTTTTTGGATTATAATCCTTTTTCTCATCAGTTCCTTCATTGATTAGTATGTTTTAAGGTATTTTTCCTTCTGCAAATGCATTTTACCTATTATATACATAGGCATTTTGGTTTAATGTTATTTTAATACCACGAATTTTGTTGATATATTTGAAGATAAATATTGAATCTATATGCTCTAAAGATCATAAGAAAATGTGTTAAACCCTCGGAAAAACCTAATATAAAAGTATGGTACTAAAATTTAATTTTCGTAACAAGGTTGTCAATACGGTACTTTCCCGTTATCAATGTACAATCAAGCTGAAGATTGCAGAGTAAACACCATACATCCTCAGTGGTTGTGTATAAAATGGAGATATTTTCTGAATTCATGAATTGGTTTGCCGCTTCAGAGTGGTCCCGAATAACCGAATAAGACGGTTTCGTGAATGCTAGTACCCGTCCTAAACGACCTTCCCCTATGGTCGGTCATCCTGGTTGATAGATGGCGCTTTGTTTTGCCAATATACGTGGCACTAAAGTTACTGCAGAGAGTTAAGTATTCGGTCCTTGAACCAGAAGCAGCGAGACACTGAATGCAGGATTAAGTACAATTATCAGAGAAACTTGGAAGGTAAACATCTTGGGTCACATTATTTACTTTATTACGAATTGCATATGATTTGCTACCATAAGAAGGAATATACAAAATAATAAATACATTTTCGGACTTGATGAGCGTAATTTAGCCAGTTGTCTGCCAATATAGATTTCAGTAAAGTGTACAGGGAAGCCGTTAGTTAAAGACGCATTTTCGCGAGCTTTTTGTGGGCCTGGGTCGACATGGGTGTACCCAGGTCGACCCTGGCCTGTTTCTGTTTATGCGAATTTGAGACTGGTCTGACCTAAAGATCGGGAAAATTGAGCCTGACTTTACCCAGGCCGGATTACGGCTCTATGATTGGCTGATATATTCAATATGGCTGTTCTAATAAAGAGCCACTGATAGAGGATTTTCTACCTATTTTTCTGTATTCTGAATATTATTATGTCATGCAAAAAACATTTAAATACATGCAATATAAGAAAAAAAAAACAATAACACATCGATGTGTTAGACAAGGACAAGGTATAGGCCTATCCCCTCAAAATCAGCAATATTAACTCCCCTAAATAAATCTTAGATCTCTACTAAAACTTCCAAGGTTGCAGGGTCAGGACAAAAAATCCAAGATCTTGTGAAAATAGCCAACACTCGCATCACTGAGAACAAGTTCTTCACCGCACCTGACATTTTCCGCCAACTTGTTTGTTGTTATAAGTGACGTCAGCATCTCTTAGGTCAACCCAGCCCAACTCGGTACCCAGGGCTGACTTTACCCAGGTATACACCCAGTCCCTGATGGCGTCACTGGCTCGTGATAACATCCACTGGGATTGGGTCGACCCAGGTACAGTACACCTAGGTACAGTGACTCGGGAAAACTGAGCTGACCCAGATATACCAGGGTGTACAGTACCTAGGTCAATTGCCTCGCGAAAACGTGCCTTAAGTCTCAGAATAGTTCTCAGGAATTATATTTAGGTATGCAAGGTAAAATATGAAGAGCATACACTGTATGCTCGGGCTACCATAGTCAAAATTAGATTTCTTTTGAATTGAATGGGAATATTGGGAATAAATTTGATCATTAAGCCAGTGAAAGTTCGTTTCCTGTATATAGAAGTGGAAATGATAAACTATGTTCTGTGATGTTGGTAGCAACAAAAGGAAGAGTATTGTCAGTTTCCATATCACTTATGAATTGTATGTTAATTGTTTCCCTCTTCACTTCTAAATCTACATAATTATATAAATCAATACGGCTTCAAATCACAATTATCTTTTCCACCGCCACCATCTGTTCCACAAGGAGAACAAGTTAGTTAGTTAAAATAGGAATTCAGAGGCTATCAACCATTCTGGATTATTACTGTAAGCCAGCACACTGTAATTCAAGAATAGCGTCAGGACTGGAGCCCCTTTCCGAGAACTCCAGTCCCGTGTCCACTGTGAACCAGGAGTGTACAGTATATATACAGTATATTATAGTAAAAGTGGTTCATAACATTGCAACAATCTAGGCACCAATATTTCGGCAGTGTACCTATAAACGACCCTTGGTATCAGGCTCCTCATGTCCCGTCCATCTTGGTATCAGGCTCCTCATGTCCCGTCCATCTTGGTATCAGGCTCCTCATGTCCCGTCCATCTTGCTTCTACTACAGTCTTTACTTCCACGCGAACACCATACATTGTTTTTATCTTTTGTTTGAACTGTTTATTGCTTCTTCAACAGTATTCCTCCCTTATACCCCCCCCCCCCTCTCCAATCTCTCTCTCTCTCTCTCTCTCTCTCTCTCTCTCTCTCTCTCTCTCTCTCTCTCTCTCTTTTAACTCGCACGAATCTAAGAATTTCTTCTTCAATCGAGTTGTCAACTTGTGGAATGGGCTTCCCCGAGACGTTATAGACTGCAGCACCGTTGATTCATTTAAACTTCGCCTAGACAAATATCTTGCATCAAACCCGCGACTGACTGCGTTTGTAAATGAATAACTTTATTTTATCCCCCTCAATTTTTGTTTTCTATGTGATTGAGGGAGGCAAAAGGCAGAATTGCCTATAGCGAGTGCCTCCCCCATAGTTGAAAGAGTGACAGGGCCAAAATCAAGGGACGATCGAGCCAAAATGCCTGGACACACGGAGTTTGAAGCAATTTAAGTCATAGGAAGAGGGAAAGACTGATTCTGGGAGAGAGTTCCAGAGCTCAGCTGTTGAGTAGAAGAAAGTTTGAGAGTAATGTTTCACTCTTGGGTTAGAGAGTTGCAAGACGGGTACCACGTGCCCTATGTAAAGGAGGTGGTATGCACTGGGAAAGATCTGAGGAACACTGATTATTATAGTAGCGATAGAATAGCGAAAGAGATGCAACATTGCGGCGGAGAGAGAGAGATTGCAGAGAGTTGGTGAGTGGACAGGAGTTAATGATACGAAAGGCCTTCCTTTCAACTTTTTCTAGGAGAGCGGTGTGAGAGGAACCTCCCCACACATGTGAACAATACTCAATACAAGGACGCACTATGCCCCAGCAAGAAGCTGTGCTGGGGAAAAGAACCCCCTAAGGCGGTTGAGCACACCCAGCTTCTGGGAGGCTGCCTTAGCAAGACTGGTAATATGGTCCTTCCAAATGAGAGCAGAAGAAAAAGAGACACCAAGAATATTGAGAGAAGATGAAGGGTTGATTTTTGTATTATTGAAGAATAAGGGATAGTCCGCTGGGAGATCCTGACGGGTAGATAGATGGATAAATTGGATTTTGGAAGCATTAAAGGTAACAAGGTTTTCTCTGCCCCAATTGGAGATAGTATTTAGATCAGAATTTAAGAGTTCTATGGCTTCATTACGTTTGTCGTTAAGGGATTGCTGGCTGGGGTGTTCTGAAAAACTAATGGAGTACTGTAAAGTTGAGTCGTTTGCGTATGAATAGATGGGAATTAAGGTACAGTTAAGGAGATCATTTATAAAAATTAGAAAGAGAATAGGAGATAGGACAGAGCCCTGAGGAACACCAGAGTTTATAGGGTGAGGAAGTGAACAATGGCCGTCCACAACCGCGGCTATGGAACGGCCGGAAAGGAAATTAGAGACAAAGGCACAGATGGAGGGATAGAAACCGAAGGAGCGTAGTTTAGAAATTAAAGATTTGTGCCAGACTCTATCGAAAGCTTTCGATATGTCTATTGTCTAGTGCGATAGAAAAAGTCTCACCGAAGTCCCGAAAGGAGGATGACCAAGAGTTAGTAAGATATGAAAGAAGATCACCAGTAGAGCGACCCTTAAGGAAGCCATACTGCCATACTAACTTCCTAATCCTGCCACGGACATTAGTTCCAGGGCAGTAGTTCCCTTTCCAATGTTCCCTTACCCACTCTAAACCACTGTTTGGACAATTGATCCTCAGTGTTTTGGAGGACAAGCAGCCTAGAAGGGTCACCAGATCTGTTGTTGCTTGATTTCCCTATGTACCTTTTGTACTCTCTCTCTTATGTGGCCTCTAGCTCCCCTTCTCTTGGTTTTCCTCCCCTTTAGGTGCATCAGCATATTTTTCTCTCCCCCTTTTTCACTATTGGTTTTATTGCCTCTTTCTTTATCAGTATCCCATTTTTCTTCTTATTTGTATTTCTTTATAGCTAATGGTATTTTCACCTTATGTATTTTATCTATTGCCTAGCTATTCTATTCCTTTGTATATTGTGGTGAGAGGGTGAAAGGGAAGGACTTTTATCTATAACGTTCACTCGGATGCCATGTCTCTAGCCACTCATAGGAAGGTGTGGACTCCCAATGTTTTTCTTTATGCAATTATTATTATCTGGATTGTTTTGGGGGGTAAAACTTGCTTATATTTGGATAATAATAATACATACCATATAGTTTTGCAGTTGATGTATAGACAAAATATTAATTGATTAATGCCATAATTAGAAAATAGGTGAAGTTTATATATATATATATATATATATATATATATATATATATATATATATATATATATATATATATATATATATACTAGGATTTGATATATATGATTTTATGTTTGTTGATTACTATATCTCCAAGGTCTACTGTGGTCCAATAGGTAATGTGAAGTACTGGTGATACAGGGAGTGTCATACAAACGCATTATCCTACCCGGCAACTTCCGATGAGCAAGTTGTTATCGTACTATTTTGAGGCTCGTTCGCATTGGAATTGAAAAGTAGATAGTGCTATGTGAAGTACTTTAATTTTTACTGAACTAAAATTCTGAATCTACCAGACTACAGTTGCCCATAAACAAATGACGGCAAAATCGCTCGTGTGACATCGCCTTTAGAGAAGCCCCGTAATGATTCCCGTACCGGTGACGTTCTTCTCATTATAGTCTGGCAAATTTTAGCCAATATTATTCAGCTTAGGAAGTACGTCTAACAATTATTATGTTACAGACTGCCTTAAAGACCCGCCTGGCACCAGATAATTACGGTCAAACCCCGTACGATTTTATGCAGTTTATGAAGGATATAAGATAGGTAAAAGGATTCATCAAGGACACTCATAGTTTATGAAGGATATAAGATAGGTAAAAGGATTCATCAAGGACACTCATAGTTTATGAAGGATATAAGATAGGTAAACGGATTCATCAGGACACTCATTAGTTTATGAAGGATATAAGATAGGTAAAAGGATTCATCAAGGACACTCATAGTTTATGAAGGATATAAGATAGGTAAAAGGATTCATCAAGGACACTCATAGTTTATGAAGGATATAAGATAGGTAAAAGGATTCATCAAGGACACTCATAGTTTATGAAGGATATAAGATAGGTAAAAGGATTCATCAAGGACACTCATAGTTTATGAAGGATATAAGATAGGGTAAACGGATTCATCAAAGGACACTCATAGTTTATGAAGGATATAAGATAGGTAAAAGGATTCATCAAGGACACTCATAGTTTATGAAGGATATAAGATAGGTAAAAGGATTCATCAAGGACACTCATAGTTTTATGGGAAGGATATAAGATAGGTAAAAGGATTCATCAAGGACCTCATAGTTTATGAAGGATATAAGATAGGTAAAAGGCTTCATCAAGGACACTCATAGTTAGAAGGATATAAGATAGGTAAAAGGATTCATCAAGGACACTCATAGTTTATGAAGGATATAAGATAGGTAAAAGGATTCATCAAGGACACTCATAGTTTATGAAGGATATAAGATAGGTAAAAGGATTCATCAAGGACACTCATAGTTTTATGAAGGAATAAGATAGGTAAAAGGATTCATCAAGGACACTCATAGTTTATGAAGGATATAAGATAGGTAAAAGGATTCATCAAGGACACTCATAGTTTCACTTCATTAAGGGGAGATTTTAACTTGAGGGTGTTTTTTTCTGGACCCCTTCTCCCTCATGTTTATCCCCATTAGTTTTTAGATTTTAAGACGTTCGCCCCTTTACTTTGGAGATTTTAGGACCTCTCGCCCCATTCCTTTGTCAATATCCGGGACTTTCGTGCTATTTAGGGGTAGATTTATTGCTGGCGACCGATAGCAAACCTGCAATTTTAGGAAAAACCGGCCTTAGGCCGGGAAAATTTGTCTACCGAAAAATGTACATATTTATCTCTAAAGGGAGGTACAGTACAGGGTGTCCCGCGAGTTTTGTTATATATAAATACTTCCAGAAATGAAATATGAGGTTATTCTGAGTTAAAAAGGTTCTATACACATAGGCTTTGGAGGGCATTTTTTTCTATTATGGTCCAATTAAGTGGACATTTGTGTGTGTCTTAGTCACTTTTAAAGCAGTTTTCCATCTAATAAAATGGTTAGAGAAGCAAATAAGTAGTATACAATAATGTATTGTATAATTTCTTCATAGAAACACCAACAAATACTCTGTATCTAGCCTATCTTCATTTTCCTGTGAAGATGAGTTGAATATTACAAATAAAACACAAAATTGCATATTCACTGCATTGCCATGGGCAGTTGAAGAAAGCTACAGAGGAGTTTGTTATGCCTCTTTAAAGTATTTATACAATATTCCATCATACACAACTCAATTTACAATCCATTTTTTCATTTAGAGGAAACAAAGGGGTAAACCTGACTATACACGAAACAAAGGGGTAAACCTGACTATACACGAAACAAAAGGGTAAACCTGACTATACACGAAACAAAGGGGTAAACCTGACTATACACGAAACAAAGGCGTAAACCTGACTATTCACGAAACAAAAGGGTAAACCTGACTATACACGAAACAAAGGGGTAAACCTGACTATACACGAAACAAAGGGGTAAACCTGACTATACACGAAACAAAGGGGTAAACCTGACTATACACGAACAATTGTCATGCGAAAAGGAGAGGATTTGTATATTTTCTGTCAGTTTAAACCCATTTTCCGAGTAATACAAATTAATAGCGATAATGCTGGGGTCACACATTCACGTATATCGCTCCCGTATGCTCCCGTCAGGCGTGATCGCCAATTTTGTGTAATGACGGGCGTAGTCCGGCCGTGTACGCCCGTATAGAGGAAGACTATTGCACTTCCCGACATACGTACCGTAACGGGGCCAGTGTTACGTCAGACGTAATGTAGTTGTATGGAGCTACGTACGTGCTTGCGACTTGCGTAAGCATGTCCCCGTTAGTCTGCCTGGGCTGCCCGATTTGCGGGAACACAGGCCACGCCCATGGCCACGCCCCCACAAGACCTACGTAGCTGAGGCCGTACGTCTTGTGAGTTTGTAGGCATTACGTGGACCGTGTCCGGACAATCGTAGGCACACCCCGTCTGTCCAAACACAGACAAAGACAGTCTTTGTCAACCACGTATGTCTTGGTTGGAATCTGGGAACTAGAAAAGGGCATGGCTGGCCACAACGTTCCCATTCCCACTCCTGACTCGGCACCATGAAGAACATCACGGAATACATCCTGGAGGAGTTCAAGATGGTGAACTCCCTAATCAAACCGGAGAACAGGCATAACACCCGGCTCATTCAATGGATCATTTCCTACATAGAAATGTTAGAACTGCTTGCAATAGCAAACCACATCCATGAAGAAGAAGAAGAGAAGAAGAAGGAAAGGAGCAAGAGGACAGTGTGGGTGTGGCCATATCTACAACGAAGGCCTGAACATGGCCATTATGAGAAGCTGATCGAAGGCGGTCATTGGTGGGTCCATGGTCGCAGCCTTCTCCGCCCATACAGACTCTATATGTTCCTTGTTCTTGTGCCTTGGGTCCCCCTTGTCATAAATGAAAGGCGCATCCAGCTCAATCCAATCAGCCAGCATCCTCTCCATCTCCTCCGTTAGTATCACGTTCGTCTTCTTCCTGCGCCGTTTCTTTGTTGGAGCCTGGCTGTTGGTAGGTGCAGGTTCTACTTCTTCCTCCTCTTCTTCCTCATCATCAGTCTCATCATCCACTTCAACCTCGAGCTCTCCACTATCGGGGCCGAGGTCGAGAACAATTTCATCTTCAGGCTGAGAGGGGTCAGAGTTGGAGGGGCCAGGCTGAGAGGGGTCAGAGTTGGAGGGGCCGGGCTGAGAGGGGTCACCAGGTGATGTGTCAGACGTCGAGGTGGCAGGGGAAGCCTTCCTGGCCTTCTTCACGCCTTTCTTCTGCATGGTACAGGGCAGGGCAGGGCAGGGCAGGGCAGGGTGCAGAGAGTGACAAGCAGGGCAGGGCAGGGTGCAAAGGGTGGCAAGCAGGGCAGGGCAGGGTGCAGAGGGTGGCAAGCAGGTGGCAGGGTTGGCTTGTTGTTTGCTGCTCCGGTGTGGTGAGAGGTATGACGGGAGTGTCCCCCGCTCCTTCTTATATACCCCCCGTACAACGTTGCCGCGTCTTCCCGCCAACACGCAGTGCGGCGGTGTAGCCAGATGCGGCCGGACTTACTTTCACTTTCCCGTTTTACGTGAACATTGTACGATTGGCGGGAGAAACTTACGTTTTACCTGTCTAGCTGCTACGTTTTACGGGGCTGCACCCGTAAGACGTAGCAGCTAGCCAGGTAAAACGTATGCTTTCCCGACTTTTGACATACGTGAGCGCGAGCCCCGTATCTGATTCGAAATCCAAAACATACCGGGCGACCTTGGCCGCACCATCCACCTCCAAGACCAGCGTGGCTACGCCCGCCATGCGTACCAACCCCCACGACTAGACACAATTTTATTTACGTTTTGCGTACTAAGCCCTTACGTTTTACGTATTCGGTTGCCAACTACCAATAAACCTTCGTACGGGAGCATACGGGAGCATATACGTGAATGTGTGACCCCAGCATAACGTTAAATGCTGTGTGATGGTGCGTGGTACCAATACTTAATGAAAACACCAAAAACTCCTCTGTAGCTCCTTTCTTCTTTCCGTGATGATGAGCTTAAGATTAAGTTTTGTTGGTTTCTTGTAATATTCAACTCCATGCCAAGGGAATATGAAGTACAATGTAGGGAAGTTTTTGGTGTCAGTTTGAAGTATTGATACCATGCTTCATAATACACTTCATAATTGTTTTTGTTTTTCCTATCCTTATCTTATTGAAGAAAAACAGAGTTAGAAACTACAGAAAAACACCAAAATGACGACTTTAAGGGTCCATAGCTACAAAACAATGCCCCCAAAAGCCTGTGTATATAACAGTTTTTACTTAGAATTACTTAAACTTTCAACTCTGGAATTATTTGACAAAACTCGCGGGACACCCTGTATTTATGTAAAATGTTGATGAAGGTCTAGAGAGCAAACTAAACAAATACATATATAGTACCGGTATATATACAAACCCTACCCTCTTAAGGGGAGGTTTTAACTTTAGTTTTTTTTTTCTGGACCCCTCTCCCTCATGCTTAGCCCCATTAGTTTTGATATTTTAAGACGTTCACCTCTTTAGTTGATCGATAGTTAAAGACAAATAAAACGTAGCATAAATTGGAGGCTATAGTTGCTTCCTAATGGTCTACTGGTTGAGTTGACCGGTCACCGGAACACACACACACACACACATTTAATCTCGGCACTAAGACACTCCAACTCAAAGGCAGAATTGTGAAGGGAGATTAAATTGTTATATAATTAAGGAACACCCCGTTCTTAACATCAATCCTCTATTACAAACCCCAATGCACTTGAATAAATGAATGAAACCATATGGTCCTCCCGGGATCCGAACTCGGGACACCACACCCAGAACATAAGTATCTAAACCATTACACCACCAACACAGTTAAAGGTTATGTACACGATCACGATTAATATTAATTTTCGAATTTTGGATACCAATCTAATAATTTACTTAGACCCAACTGCATTATATAATATAAGTGAAGTAAAGAGTCAAGTTTTGTAAGAGTTCAGGAAGCTTACAGGAAAATACCTTGAAAATATACAGATTGCTCTTAGAGGCACTCGTTACAAATTCGTAGTTTAACCCTTCCAGCCCGGGTGTCATTTTAAAATGACACCAAAACAAAAGGGCCGGAACCCGGGTGTCATTTTAAAATCCTTGTGCTTGAAAGCGTGCTTCAAAATTTGCGCGGCCAATTTTGGCATGGTAGGAGCGACCGCAGCGCCACCAAGCCTCAACTACTAGTGTTATCAGTTCGTACGTGGCCACCATAGCGAGTAATACTGAAAAAAAAAAATCCGACGTGTCCGATTCGTTGCAACCTCCCGCGGGCCCCAGTGCTACCCCACTCGCAACTTCAACGGCTGTTCCAACCGAGAAGAGAGCTCAACAAAAGAAAGTTAAGCGTTTGTTGAGTGATAGCGCTATACAGCGACAACTTTTTGAAAGTGATGAAAAGAGCAGTGGCGAAAGCTTGGTGGAAAAGGTACAATTTATAAGTGAAAGTGAAGACGATTTCATGGGCTTTGGAGACGATGATAATGTCGATTTATTTGAGGGGGGAGACAGTAGTGATGATCCTGATGTGGAAGTGTTTCAGGAAGGTGCCATTGAGCTTCCCAGTGTGCTAGAACCTAGGCCTACCCCCTCGCCATCTTTGCTAGGTCAGCCTAGGCCTAGCCCTAGCCCTACCCCAGGACCTTCCCCTTTGCCTGCCCGTACGACCTTGAAAGTGGGCAAATATTTCTACAAACAATCATTGATCAAAAGTGCAGCTAAAAAAGGACGCAGGGCAGCCGCAGAGAAGCATAGGGAAGCTGAAGATAGCGATAATGACGCCGACCCTGGCCTAGCAACCACCCGCATTCCATTGCCTTGACACGGGACGCCGCGTGGGTCACCCACAGCCCTCGCCTTCATCTCTCGTTCAGGATGACCAAAGGGCCTCTTCAAGTGGTATTGGTGATGTGCCACAGGCCTCAACACACCGCAGAGCATTATTTCCTGCTGAAAAGCCCTCGGCTCGCCGCAAAAGGAGCCCAACTCCCGAGGCCTCGGCTCCCATTCTTGAAGCTCCCGCAGCCTCCCGCGCCCCACACCGCCGACGCCCGGTCACTTCTTCACCAGAATTGTCTCCTGAGGAGGATGCTGACGACCCCAACATTGCCCCAGATTACCTGACGTCGCCTGAGGAGGAAGAGGAAGAGGAACAGGAACAGGAAGAGGAAGAGGATGTGCCGACAAATCGAGGGAGAGGGCGAGGTCGTGGACATGGTCAGCCTGCCGACGCCGCTGCCCCAAGGCCTGGGCCTGGGCGTGGGCGTGCAGGGCGTCCGCCTGGGCGTCCGCGTGGCCAAGGGTGTGTGCCAGGGCGTCCAGGGCGTGTGCCTGCTGCAGCACGACCTCGAGCATCAGCATCCGACCTGTTTGTGTGGACAGATGGAGCTGATTTTGAGCCAGATTGTCCTGCCTTTGACGAGGTACAGATGGGTTCTGGGGTGTCACCAGCATATCCCTGTGGCCCAGATGCTACCCCCAGTGAACTTTTCTGTGGCTTCTATGACAATGAAGTCATGGAATACCTCGTCAAAGAGACAAATCACCACCATGCTATCTGTGCCAACTTTCTTGGGAGGAAGACCAGTGCCAAGATGGTGGCATGGAGAGCTCTCACTGTGGCAGAACTATATGTGTTCTTGGCACTCACAATGCTGATGACTCATATAAGGAAGCACTTTCTGGCTGACTACTGGATCACTGGCGACATCATAACGACTCCATCATTTGGCAAATACATGTCCAGGGTCAGGTACTTCGACATCCTCTCCTATCTCCACCTGACAAACAACATGGCAGTCCACCTTCCCGACTCATTATGGAAGATCAGGAAGCTGTATGACATGATACGTCATCGGTTCACCACATACCTGATTCCTTTCCAGAAGATGTGCCTCGACGAGTCTCTGGTCCTGTTCCGTGGTAGGCTGCACTTCCGACAGTATATCCCGTCCAAGAGACACCGCTTCGGCATCAAGCTCTTCGTCCTCTGCGACTGCTTGACGGGGTATGTACTGGACTTTATAGTCTACAGCGGCAAGGCTGGAGAAGTTGTGACTGACCCTCTCATTGGTTTTGGTGGCGCTGTAGTGAAGAAGATGATGGAGAGGCACTTCAATAATAACCACATCCTCTACACAGATAATTATTACACGTCGCCTCTCCTGACCAAGTACCTCCATGACCGCAAGACCGGAACTGTCGGCACAGTCAAGGGCAAAAGGAAGGGCATGCCAGGCTACCCAACCAAGACGAAGAAGGCGGACATCTTCCACAAGAAGAGTGGCCCCATCCTCTCCATCCACTGGCATGAGCAGCGCAAGGTCAACCTCCTCACCACATGCCACAAGGCCCAGATGGTCGCCACAGGGAAGGTGGACCGAACAACCAAGAACCCCGTCCAAAAACCAGCTGCTGTCCTGGATTATAACCTCAACATGCGCCTCGTTGACAAGTCCGACATGCAGATGGGCTTCATCGACTGCCTGCGAACATCTTGCAGGTGGTACAAGAAGTTTATCCTGCATACGGTAGATATGTCGATCCTCAATGCCTACAACATCTACCGTCTGAGGACTCCAGGAGCCAAGAAGTACAAGTCCCTGTGGAAGTTCCACAAGCAAGTGCTACTTGAGCTCCTGGCTAAACATGCGGGTACACCAGGCACGCCAATACAAGGACCAGGCCAGCTTGACAGAACAGGGTGTGCTGAATTCTTCAGGAAGCACCAGCTCAGCGCCCTTCCTTTCAAAGCACCAGGTAGTAACGCTAGGAGTCAGAAAAGGTGCCATGTGTGCAGCCACACAACTCGCAGACCCCGCAAACCCACAAAAACCACTTGGGAATGCCTCGAGTGTCAAGTTGGACTGTGTGCTGGCACCTGCTTCAACGACTTCCACACTCTAACAAACTTTTGAAGTGGAAGTGACAACAGTGAAAGTGACACTCAAATGTAGGCTAAGAATTATAATATAACTAAGTATAAGTGAAAAGGACACATAAGTAATAATAAGTGCCTTCAATAACAATATGAATAAGTGAAAGTGACACTAAATTATATATTTCTAACAATAAATAAGTGAAAATGGCACTCAATAAGCCTAGGCCAGTCAAAGTGACAGTATAATAATAATAAAACTAAGTATAAGTGAAAGAGACACACACAAGTAATAATAAGTGCCTTCATAGTGTCACAGTGACACTATATATATTATTAGCTTACCTAACAATACATAAAAGGGGAAATGACACTACCAATTATCAAAGTCCAGTGAAAGTGACACTAATAATCATAATAATAATAATAAAACGAAGTAATAAGTGACAGAGACACAAATAAGTTCATATAAATAACTTTATTGAGTGAAAATAACATAATAACTATAATAAATGACAGAATAACCAATAAAACACTATCAAATCGCTTCCCGGCATAATTGCGGGTGGAGCGACGAGTGCAACTGGGCGTCGTAGCCGGGCCGCGGTTGAGTGTTCGGACGCGCCGAGGTAAATACGCGGCAAAAGTTACCTCCACTTCCATCACCATCACTTCGGAACCAGTTGAGCTAGAGAGCTCTACTCAACACCATTCTACGCAGGAAGGTAAGGCGCTCATTTCTATATATGTTTGATTAATGTAGGTAATATATTAAGCGAGATTAGCCTTAGTTTACTTTTGTTGATATTCGACCAGATCGCCCGGATACGAGCTCCGTCATTAGGAGAGCCTGCCTGGGCCAGGAGGGTTAACTACAGAGTATATATACGTCCGAATAAACTGAACGAACATTTAGCACAAAGTACTAGATCTTCAAAAAGTTCGTCGACAACTTAAATGTAATTGGAAGATAAATAATGTTATCTAGATAGTGTCAAGTGTTTCCAGACACCCTTTAACCCCTGCTTTACCGGCGACGTTTCTTTATTATATTCTAGCTAAATTTAGACGATTTTGTGCAATTTAAGAAGGATCTGTGGTAGTAAAAATGGTTAAGTGATATAGTTGGATGCCTGTTAGTTGCTGGAGCGTAAGATAGTCAATCAAATGTGTTATTATCTCTGGAATATAATTATACGATTGTTCATCAAGGTTGTCACGATACTTTGGAATCCTTTATAATCCCTCTGAGCAAGCACCAGTTACCGACAAGCGCCGGGAAACGTTTGACACGTTTTGTTCTGCTTGGAGTCACGTCCTGCTTAGCCTAGTTCTGCTCTGCGCGTTTTACTTATTTGGTTCGTTTAGGTTAAAGGGACATAGGCCATTTCTCTGATCCCCCTTCTTCCTCATGTTTCGCCTCATCAGTTTTCAGATTTTATGACGTTCGGCCCATTACTTATGCGATTTTAATAACTGTCACCCCATTTCGTTGTCAATTTTCAGACCTTTCATGCCATTTAGGTGTCGATGTGTTCCTGGTGAGCGACAGCGAACATGTAATTTTAAGAGTAATCGGCCTTCGGCCGGGTAATTTTTCTACCAAAATATTTACAAATTTATCTTGAAGGGGGGGGGGGGGGGGGTATGGGATGTTTTTCTAAGCTTGATGGAAGTCTAGTAAGGAAATTAAAAATATATATGAATACATGAATTAGTAGACAAAAAACTGGCCACTAACCCCTTAATGTGTTCAAATTAACACAACCATACGCTGTTAAGCTACACCCTCAGGACAAGACTGTCAGTAACCTGTAGCTATTTTGAGCTCCCAAGTTTCTAAGACAAGGGAGACTTGGCTCATCCACAGTACTTAACCATCAACTGGATAGGCTTTGTAATTCAACACTAAATCAAGTTCCTCTGTCTTGGGTATAACTCGAGCAGTAATAGCGTATTGGATTCATCAAGGTTGTTTTCTAGTATATCGGTAAGCTTATGGGACTAACACTGAACACAACACAAATTGTTTCTGAATATATCATCTCGTTGATATATACGGATTCAAAACCACAATATTGTATCGACGAGTCCATGATTATTACCACCAGGTTATGTCTAGGCTTAATGAATCATATAATAACTGATCCTTACCGGTACTCTATTATAACCATAAACTAACATAAATCAAAACTATCTTCACCGGAGATACAAGTGTGGGCGAAATGGGCTGTGACTTAAAGAACCAGAGATCATTCTTAACTTAAGATTAAATATTATTATATTTATTTCATCCACTGGCCCCCTTCCAAGAATATTATAATGAGAGAGAGAGAGTGAGTAAGAGTGAGTGATGAGGGGGTGGTTCACAGCACCCTACAGTGAAAAAGGATCAGCAAGTAATAACAAATGATGGGAAAAGTTTAGTGTAGCCTACAGTGTATGGTGGGAGGGTGATGATGGTGGTGGAGGGGCTATTGGAGGAGGCCTGAGAAGTGCGAAGCTTAAAAAAGGAGAAGGGGTATAATCAAGCAAATACAAGAATTTATGAGGGCCTATGCTGTGAGAGTGCGTAGAGATTTATGAGGGCCTATGCTGTGAGAGTGCGTAGAGATTTATGAGGGCCTATGCTGTGAGAGTGCGTAGAGATTTATGAGGGCCTATGCTGTGAGAGTGCGTAGAGATTTATGAGGGCCTATGCTGTGAGAGTGCGTAGAGATTTATGAGGGCCTATGCTGTGAGAGTGCGTAGAGATTTATGAGGGCCTATGCTGTGAGAGTGCGTAGATATTTATGAGGGCCTATGCTGTGAGAGTGCGTAGAGATTTATGAGGGCCTATGCTGTGAGAGTGCGTAGAGATTTATGAGGGCCTATGCTGTGAGAGTGCGTAGAGATTTATGAGGGCCTATGCTGTGAGAGTGCGTAGAGATTTATGAGGGCCTATGCTGTGAGAGTAGAGGGCCTATGCTGTGAGAGTGCGTAGAGATTTATGAGGCCTATGCTGTGAGAGTGCGTAGAGATTTATGAGGGCCTATGCTGTGAGAGTGCGTAGAGATTTATGAGGGCCTATGCTGTGAGAGTGCGTAGAGATTTATGAGGGCCTATGCTGTGAGAGTGCGTAGAGATTTATGAGGGCCTATGCTGTGAGAGTGCGTAGAGATTTATGAGGGCCTATGCTGTGAGAGTGCGTAGAGATTTGTATATATTAGCATCTATTTGTTACTGTATTTAGTTGTTATTTTAGTTTCCTCCCAAGACCTCCATCAAGCTTTAGAAAATACCCCCAATACCCCTTTTCGATATAAGCTACCCCCCACCCCACCCCCAGCCCTTAACTCCACTATGAGGTGGGAAGATTGAAGGTATACTGTAGAGTAGGCCTATCTAGCACCGTAACGGTAATACTTGTTGTCTCATCACTATACTACGATTTGTGTATTACATGATTCTTGTTTCCATCAGCCGAGTACTTTTGGATTATGAAAGTCCCCTAAAATCAATTCTTGAACAAACTCCTCTATTATGGAACTCTAAACTGATATAAACTTGGATGATAATAATTATGTCGATAGTAATAACTGATTTACTTTGTATATATCGAAGTTGCTATTGTGTATTTAATATTAATTCATTAATTTATATGTTTACAGTATATGTTTTTTAGCTATTTATTGAAATAGTTATTAATGTTTTTTTGCAAATACGATACTTGTATATCCGTCTCTGATGCAGACCTACATGTTTCTATTTCCAGTATGCATAAATCATTGAAAATATGAATGTGCACTATATTTCACAATTTGAATAATAAGATTTATATATAATTAAAAACATGAAATATTGAATAGTAAACACGGGGCCAGTATTATCATATTGACATTCAATAATAACAGACGTTATTACAGAAAACTCAAACTATTGATCAAGAGCCTTACCAGGTCGGAAAATGTGAAATTATAAGAACTGTTGAAGGAGAGGACAAATCTCCAACCCATCAGGTCTGTTTGAAAAGTTTTATAATTATGAGGATCAGTGGTGGGTAGGTCTTTGAGAGAGGTTCGGGAGAATGATAGTTCTAGATAGCTTCAATATATTCATATTTTGAGTACACTACATTAAATGATTTTATAAAGGATAGTGGAAGAATTTTAATCCTGTTGAATATGTTCATGAAAACGGCTGGACTATGTGCAACGATTTGAAATTCCTTCTATTTTAGCAAATTATGTGATCAATAAAATTACAAACTATATAAAATGGACATTACCCAGAACCGCTTAGCGAACTATATTTTCTGTATTTGAAGTCGGTTGCTCAGGAAGTGAGGGTTCAAGTTCCACTACCGAAAGGTGAGGTTTCTCACATAAACCTTTCCTTGTCGTGAGGGTTAAGTTTGAACGTTGTGGTTCCTTTGATCCACCAGACCCTTATCAACACGGGCCTACGTCCTACTCCCCTGCGCATATGTTGGCCTTCTTGTAGCAGCCAAGGTACGATCATTCTGTTGACCAAGATAAGTAAAGTTAGGGAACTTTATCTTCGGCCTCATTGGATGTAGGCTCGAAATAAACGAGTTGTTATTATTAATATTTTAAGACTAATACAATGATAAATAGTTTATTTTGATTTTGGGTTATTTCCAATAAGTTCTCTACTAAGCAGGGAAGACCTCTCGAATAGTTAATGAGTTAAGAGCGCCCTAAGCAACTCTTTAAACAGATTTTTTTTTTTTTTTCTATGTGATTGAGGGAGGCAAAAGGCATAACGGCCTATAGCGAGTGCCTCCCCCATAGTTGAAAGAGTGACAGGGCCAAAATCAAGGGACGTTCAAGCCAAAATGCCTGGACACACAGAGTTTGAAGCAATTTAAGTCATAGGAAGAGGGAAAGACTGATTCTGGGAGAGAGTTCCAGAGCTCAGCTGTTGAGTAGAAGAAAGTTTGAGAGTAACGTTTCACTCTTGGGTTGGAGAGTTGCACAGAGTAGGGGTGGGATTGAGTTGCAAGACGGGTACCACGTGCCCTACGTAAAGGAGGTGGTATGCACTGGGATAGCTCTGAGGAACACTGATTATTATAGTAGCGATAGAATAGCGATAGAGATGCAACATTGCGGCGGAGAGAGAGAGACTGCAGAGAGTTGGTGAGTGGACGCGAGTTAATGATACGAAAGGCCTTCCTTTCAACTTTGTCTAGGAGAGCGGTGTGTGAGGAACCTCCCCACACATGTGAACAATACTCAATACAAGGGCACACTATGCCCCTGTACAGAGCAAGAAGCTGTGCAGGGGAAAAGAACCCCCTAAGGCGGTTGAGCACACCCAGCTTCTGGGAGGCTGCCTTAGCAAGACTGGTAATATGGTCCTTCCAAATGAGAGCAGAAGAAAAAAAGACACCAAGAATATTGAGAGAAGATGAAAGGTTGATTTTTGTATTGTTGAAGAATAAGGGATAGTCCGCTGGGAGATCCTGACGGGTAGATAGCTGGAGAAATTGGGTTTTGGAAGCATTAAAGTTAACAAGGTTTTCTCTGCCCCAATTGGAAATAGTATTTAGATCAGAATTTAAGAGTTCTATGGCTTCATTACGTTTGTCGTTGAGGGATTGCTGGCTGGGGCGTTCTGAAAAACTAATGGAGTAGTGTAAGGTTGAGTCGTCTGCGTATGAATGGATGGGAATTAAGGTACAGTTAAGGAGATCATTTATAAAAATTAGAAAGAGAATAGGAGATAGGACAGAGCCCTGAGGAACACCGGAGTTTATAGGGTGAGGAAGTGAACAATGGCCGTCCACAACCGCGGCTATGGAACGGTCGGAAAGGAAATTAGAGATAAAGGCACAGATGGAGGGATAGAAACCGAAGGAGGGTAGTTTAGAAATTAAAGATTTATGCCAGACTCTATCGAAGGCTTTCGATATGTCTAGTGCAATAGAAAAAGTCTCACCGAAGTCCCGAAAGGAGGATGAACAAGAGTTAGTAAGATATGAAAGAAGATCACCAGTAGAGCGACCCTTAAGGAAGCCATACTGGCGATCTGAGAGCAGATTATGAGAAGAGAAATGCTTAAGAAATTTGGAAGCAAGAATAGTTTCAAAAACTTTAGAAAGACAAGAGATAAGAGCAATTGGACGATAGTTGGAGGGTTGAGAGCGGTCACCCTTCTTTGGGACAGGTTGAATGTGAGCAAACATCCAGCATGAAGGGAAGACGTTAGAGGATAGACAGAGACGAAAGAGTTTGCCTAGGTAGGGAGTCAGCACGGAAGCACAGTTTTTGAGAACAACAGGAGGAACACCGTCCGGACCGTACGCCTTATTAGTGTTAAGCCCAGAGAGGGTAGAAAGTACATCTTTAGAAGAGATTAGGATATTAGGCATAAGTAAGAGAGAGGAGGGCGGAGAGGGAGGAATAGCACCGGAATCATCCAAGGTGGAGTTTCTAGCAAAAGTTTGAGCGAAGAGTTTAGCTTTGTCAGAGGAAGAAGTGATGGTTGTGCCATCAGAGTGGGAAAGGGGAGGGAAAGACGAGGAAGAGAAATTGTTGGAGAGGTTTTTGGGTAGATGCCAGAAAGCTTGGGAAGAGCTAGAGTTGGATAGTTCAGTGCATTTATTATTGATGAAAGAGTGTTTGGCAAGTCGAAGAACAGATTTGGCTTGATTCCGGGCAGAAACATATGAAGAATGAGAGTCTTGAGTTTTAAGGCATCGGTACCGTTTGAATGCTTCCTTCTTATTGCGGACAGCAGTAGAACAGGCGTGAGTAAACCAATATTTTTTAGCATTAGTCTGAGAGAAAGAGAATGGAATGTATGCTTCCATGCCCGATAGGATTACCTCGGTAATGCGTTCAGCACTCTCCGAGGGTCCTCGGCCAAGGAAGCAGAAATCATTCCATGGGAAATCAAAGAAGTACTGCCGAAGAGACTCCCAGTCGGCAGCGCCAAAGTGCCACAAGCGCCGCCGGCTAGGAGGATCGGGTGGCTGTACTGGAGAGATAGGACAGGTGACAGAGATAAGTTTATGGTCGGAGGAGCCCAAAGGAGAGAAAAGATCGACAGTATAAGAAGAAGGGTTAGAAGTTAGAAACAGGTCAAGAATGTTGGGCCGATCTCCGATGCGATCCGGGATACGGGTGGGTTGCTGAACTAACTGCTCTAGGTCATTTAGGATAGAAAAGACGTAGGCTTGTTCACCAGGTGGATCAGTAGTGTGAGAGGAGAGCCATTGGCGGTGGTGAACGTTGAAATCTCCTAAGATGGAGATTTCTGAGAAAGGAGAAATGGATAGAATGTGTTCCACTGTAGAGTTTAGATAGTCAAAGAATTTGGGAAAGTTGGTAGAGTTAGGGGAAAGATAGACAGCACAGAAATATTAAGTAAGAGAATGACAGGAAAGTTTGAGCCATAAAGTTGAGAATTCAGAGGAGTCGAAATCAGAACACGAGAGCAAGTGAGTTTGTTGTGCACATATGCACAACATCCGCCTTTGGCTTTGAAACTAGGATAGAGAAAGTAGGAGGATACAGAGAAGGGGTTGCTGGATGTTGCTACAGACACCTGAGTTTCGGTGAGGAAGAGAAGATCAGGTTTGTAGGAGGAGAGATGGTGCTCAACAGAGTGAAAGTTAGAGGATAGTCCGCGAATGTTGCAGAAATTAATAGAAAGAGTAACAGGCCGAGGTCCAGGTAATTGTGTGGGGTCGTCAGGGGATGAATAGTCCACTTTGCTTAACCCTTGTCTATCGGGGCCCGACTTAAGTCCGTATCGAAAAATTTGGACTATGTGGCGGGGCCCGACTTAAGTCCGAGTGCAATTTTGGCGCAATATTGGCTCTGAGAGAGAGACGAGCGACGGGAGGAGCATGGGTTACCTTATGACTGCTCGCCACGGCCGCCGTGGACCAACTGAGATGTACTCCACTTACATCCACCCTCACTCCCTCACTACATACGTAATTATATAAAGAAATTACCGTATTTTAGCGATTTTGCCCTTCGGTTGCACGATCGTTGCAAGACAACCAGTGATCGTAGAAGGATGGTTCGGGTGTCATTGGAAAGCTCAATTTATGCCCTTTCAGGGATATGTACTTGTATTACGCTCTGGGTCTTGTTTATGCATGAAAAAGAGCACGGAAACAACCCCATTTATGGTAAAAAAAAAAAACCTGGGCGGCACAGTGAAATATACTCCACCACCCGCTCGTAAGGTGTTAATTTCACAGCTAAACTTTTGCATTATTAAAAAATATATTCGTCTATGTATGTTGTATTATAACCCTTCTCAAGTAAATGGAATCGTCTGATGATTGGTATAATAGGAGAACAAGAAAGCTATTAAATATATATGGCTAATTACGATTGTTTGTTTATGCTCTCAAACTATGACAAACCTTTTTGGAACTGATTAAATATGATCTACACAATGTATACTTGTTCAGAGTTACACAGGGAGTAATATATAATAGTTCCATAGGTAGTACACTAACAACACCTGTATGTATAATGGTCAGTTCGTTAAGTTGATAATCATAAACACAACTGGACATTTTGTTACTTATACCGCCTGAACAGGAATGGTCAAATTGCTGTAGAATTAACTAGAGTAATATATAATTTGTCATACCACTGATATACCTTATACTCTTTCCATATAGTTTATTAATTTATTTAGGTTTGTACAGTATCAAGATTAAATAGAATGCCGTAAGTAATAATGAACATAACATTAAGTTATGCAATAGAGACAGTGAACCGCTAAGTATAATGTATCCATATAAATAGCTAGGCAATATAGCCATCCCATCATTAAGGCAGAATAATGGTCCACTATGTGCTGCATCTTCACTATATTAATTGTAAATTTATGTTGGGTGTAAGTCCTTGTAATGGTGATTGGTAGCCGGGTAATAATTATGTGCAGGCATTATAGGCAGCTTTATGGTGTCAAGGAAGGAGTCTTAGGGGAGATCAGCTGTTAAGCCTTGAGGATCATATCGCGTTTTGACAGTTTATTCGCGGTACCGGTATCATAGACGATTTAATTTCATTTTAGAAGGCTTTCTATTAGTCAAAAGGGTAAACACTATGTCGATCATCCCTTTTGACTCCCACAATTCCTTCCTAAGCTGAATATAATTGGCTAATGATAGCTAGAATAAACTGTCAGAACGCATCATGGACCTCGAGGGTTAATAGCAAACGCTGTCAAGAAATACGGGCTTAAAGAAGGCATACTGACAGCTTGATGGAGGAGGGCTAGGATAGTGTCCTGAGCATGGAACTGGTGACAGCTTGATGGAGGAGGGCTAGGATAGTGTCCTGAGCATGGAACTGGTCCAGAATAGAAGGCATACTGACAGCTTGATGGAGGAGGGCTAGGATAGTGTCCTGAGCATGGAACTTGTCCACAATAGAAGGCATACTGACAGCTTGATGGAGGAGGGCTAGGATAGTGTCCTGAGCATGGAACTGGTCCATAATAGAAGGCATACTGACAGCTTGATGGAGGAGGGCTAGGATAGTGTCCTGAGCATGGAACTGGTCCACAATAGAAGGCATACTGACAGCTTGATGGAGGAGGGCTAGGATAGTGTCCTGAGCATGGAACTGGTCCACAATAGAAGGCATACTGACAGCTTGATGGAGGAGGGCTAGGATAGTGTCCTGAGCATGGAACTGGTCCACAATAGTTATGTTTGGCATATAAATGTTCTTTGTCTTCTAAATCCCTCTTCTCAATAGAAACGTATACTTCAGACAAATATATTATACCGTCTGTTTTATTCTCATCAGCAGTATACACATATCAACTGGAGAAAACCCCACCACTGAGAGAACTAAGGCGAATGAGATTACAACCGGTATCACACAAGAGCTTTTATAGTCAACATTCGATGATCAACTATTATCTGGCAACATTTCTGGAATATCTTGCACTGGAATCGGAAACTAGACTGATGGTAGATCCATTTAGGTAACCGAAATATATAAAATGTTGACCTCATAAGCTGCCAGACCAGTGTTGAGGATAAATGTCGAGTGAAAAAGCGTTTGTGTGATACTGGCTTACCACAGCAACTCCCATAGAGTAACATGATTGCATCAGCCAAACCAGTAGTACAGTTCGTAAGACCTTGACTACTGATCACTCTGCTGCCAGGTTAAGGGGAGGTTTTTAGTGTGTTTCCTAAACTTCCATCAAGCTTGAAATTACACCCCCTCGAGTCCCTTTCAAGATAAATTTGTAAATTTTTCGGTAGAAAAATGTCCCGGCCGAAGGCCGGTTCCTCTTAAATTATTATGTTCCTTCCAACAACCAACTATACTCCTAAAATCGATTAATGAAATTTACAAACACATGTGGCAGTCCGTGGATTCGAATCCAGGATGCTCACACCGAAAATCAACACCTTATGCATCGCACCACGAAGACAGTTAAAGAATGGTGGACACTGCCTACGATTTATTATGCAACTTCGAATCCTGCATATCAATCTAAGCATGTACACACATCCCAACTGCAACTCACGTAGGCTTACAGGCTCGCTATCGCTCGCCAGGATAAAATCGACACCTGAATGGCACGAAAGGTCTTAATATGGGGTGAAAGTTCTTAAAATCGCTAAACTAATGGGGCGAACGTTTTATAATATCAAAAGCAATGGGGCTAAACATGAGGGTGAAAGGGGTCAAGAAAAAAATCCCTCAAGTGGAGATCTCCCCAAGGGGAGATGGGCCGGTTTTCTGGACCACTTTCTACCTCATGTTTAGCCCCATTAGTTTTCAGATGTTAAGATGTTTGCCCCATTAGTCAATTATAAGACCTTTCGCCCCATTTCTTTGTCAATATTTAGACCTTTCGTGCTATTTAGGTGTCGATGTTTTCCCTGGTGACCGATAGTGAGCCTGTAATGTTGGAAGAACCGGCCTTCGACCGGGACATTTTTCTACCGAAAAATGTAAAAAATAATCTAGAAGGGGGATCTAATGGATGTTTTTCAAATTTGATGGAGGTCTAGGGAGGAAACTAGACAAAATAATTAATACATGCAAAAATCGCCCATAAAGTGAACCATCTACCCTTAGGAGAGGGTCACCAGGCCAATCTCCATAGTTTACAAGATAGACGAGGCAATCGGTCATCATCCAAGAGTGTTACTATTTAATACTGGAGTGGGTGTTCTGGATCGTGAAACGTCTACGTCATTACAGCTACCCACAAATTCATAGTTGCCAGTCAGTTTACTATGCAATTGATTTTGAAATTTGTATTTGTTTCATATTGTGTGATAGTGTATATGTGTTACTGTTACAAAATACTTTTGACAGTCACTGTAAGTAAGGGGTTACCTTTAGGAACACGTACAGATGTACGATCTTTTATTTATTATAAGGGTTAACTAATAACTCTTAGTAAGTATGACTAAAGGTGTCTCTCTGTCCGTATGAGTTATATAATAGGTTGATTGAAGTTGATGTTGGAAGTAGATCTCAGCTCTCCGTCCTCTGCTCGTTGATAGATAAATTGTGATAGATAATAGGTATATCGCCGCCACCATCCCACTTATACCTTATACATGTTAATATATAGGTAAAGGGGAAATTATAAGAATGTGGTATTCAAACCAACTTTAATATTTATTCAAGTAACAACTGAAAGATTTATACAGATGTACTAATAAAGTATATATAAGAGAATTCCCTATATTGAGAGGGCATCTTTGGGCTGTTGTCGTGCCCAAGGTTCGAGTCTATCTGTCAGACCTCCTGTTGTGTCTGAGGCCTGTCTCTTACTAACTCAAATCTTCCTTCATTACCTCTCACCTCCCCCTTGTCTGCCACACCTTAGAATCATGGACAATTACCAAGACCCCTCCTATCACATGTTCAGAGAGTGGTGAGGAAATCAGGAGTGTTGAGATCAGCTTACATTGGTGGGAAAGGAGTTTGAGTCATGAATTCGTAGGGTTGAACGATCTCCAAGGTGTACAGTTCCCCACATAAGTACACTGTAACTAACACTTTAAAATTATATAAGAGATGTAAATAATGATTGCATATTAAATAGTACAATCGTGAGATGTAATATTACTTAATTAGTCACTAAAATGCACTAATTGGTTAAATACAAAAGGCATTCACATTTAACTCTCTATCTCTCAAAAGATTATCAATATTCACTTTTGTAATCGCTAGGCATGTATCTTTCAGCTTCCCCTTCAGATAATCTTGTGCACTTCTTTTCTGGGTTTTTGTGGTGTAGTTATTCTTACATGCTTCAGCGTCTCTGATCGATTCTTGATAACAAATGCTTAAGAAGACTTCTTTCCATCGACGATTCCCTCTGCCAGCATTCTCTAGATATTTTTTTCATTCCTAGACGACAACAATTTGAGTGACCTTTGTTAGATGTTAGCTGACAATAAAATAAACCTGAAACAAAAGGCTTACGTTCAGTTTCTGGAATCGGTATCGCTTTTTATTTTGAAGATTGTCACCACATTCACAGTAGACCATTATTTCAATATTAAATAGACCACAGTCAGACGTTTAAGACGACTTATTATGTCCTGTATAGTATATATAATTAAATCAATAATCAACGGCGATGACTATTATTATTTATTTGATTTGTCTTCCTGTTCATCGTTATAGTTAATTACCAGATTATTATAGGAATGAAAGAGGCACCCAAATCAAAAGAATCACACGTGTGAAATACGATTCTTTTCCAATATATTTTAATTTAGGAAAGTTGAAGAATTATGTTTATACAAGTAAATATTTGATGTATGCATAGACAGTCAGAATAACAGTTATTTATTTATATTTTATTTATTTCACCACAACACCAGACACCCCCAATGAAATCAATTAAAGTATATAATATTATGTGATCCACCGGGATTCGAACCTCACGCCTACGACTTATTATAATTATCCATTCTCGAATACTGGATATTAATCTAATCATGTTCACATTCCCAACCGCGCTATGGTAGGCCTAATGTTTAAGTGAGAGGAAGGAATATTCATGGGGCACAGATCATATAGACCGGCCTCGCTACCAAATATCCCTGAACCTACTGATAATATATATTTTATTAATTTCACCACAACACCAAACACCCCCAATGAAATCAAGTAAAGTATATATGTGATCCACCGGGATTCGAACCTGGGTTATCACACACAAATGTTTGCCACCTTAACTATTATACCACCAGGACGGTTAATGGTTTATGCACACGCCTACGACTTATTATCCAAGGTCATGGAGATATATGTGTAACATAAATCTGCATAAACACATGGTCCATTTCCACGTAATATGTCAGATGTTAGATCATTGTTCTAACGGTTATTCCAAGTTAAACACATCAAGCTACTCACAATAATACAAGATTGCCATAGCTGTAGATTGCCATAGCTGTAGATTGCCATAGCTGTAGATTGCCATAGCTGTAGATTGCCATAGCTGTAGATTGCCATAGCTGTAGATTGCCATAGCTGTAGATTTACGGAGCAAAACAGCTCGACTATTTTTAGTCCAAACACAACGATCATAATAGTATACCTTGGCTCCCGGGCCTGAAACACAACGATCATAATAGTATACCTTGGCTCCCGGGCCTGAAACACAACGATCATAATAGTATACCTTGGCTCCCGGGCCTGAAACACAACGATCATAATAGTATACCTTGGCTCCCGGGCCTGAAACACAACGATCATAATAGTATACCTTGGCTCCCGGGCCTGAAACACAACGATCATAATAGTATACCTTGGCTCCCGGGCCTGAAACACAACGATCATAATAGTATACCTTGGCTCCCGGGCCTGAAACACAACGATCATAATAGTATACCTTGGCTCCCGGGCCTGAAACACAACGATCATAATAGTATACCTTGGCTCCCGGGCCTGAAACACAACGATCATAATAGTATACCTTGGCTCCCGGGCCTGAAACACAACGATCATAATAGTATACCTTGGCTCCCGGGCCTGAAACACAACGATCATAATAGTATACCTTGGCTCCCGGGCCTGAAACACAACGATCATAATAGTATACCTTGGCTCCCGGGCCTGAAACACAACGATCATAATAATATACCTTGGTTCCCGGGCCTGAAATAGCGGGAGGGGTTGAAGGAGGCTATAATCCCGAGTATAGATGTGGTCACCGGTCACGGCTTATCTGTGCCAACACCGCCACAGGGAACATAGGATTTAAGGGGAGATGGGCGTTCATACTGTATTTCCTCTTTTATCATATGATTTAAGTTTCTCCCTAGGCCTCCATCAAGCTTAAAAAAACAGCCCCCCAAGACCCTCTTTCAAGATATATTTGTACATTTTTAGATAGCAAAATGTCCCGGGCGGCGAAGGCCGGTTCCTCTTAAATTACAGGCTCGCTATCGCTCGCCAGGAAAATATTGACACCTAAATGACAATAAGTCTTAATATTGATAAAGAAATGGGGTGAACGGTCTTAAAATCTGAAAACTAATGGAGCTAAACATGAGTAAGAAGGGGGGCCAAAAAAACGACATATCTCCCCTTAGGGAAGGTGTGGCAGAGTGGTCTTGCGACTGGACTGGTAATCCAATGGACCCGGGTTCGAATCCCAATATGTCAATGGGAAGATATTATTGGGATGGAATTTGTGCTGTACCTAGTTTCAGTGCATTACCACAGCACACCGAAATGGCAAAACAAATACCCTCATTGTTCCCTGATTAAATTGCATTGTATGAATATTCCCATATTCAAAATATGCTACAGGGGGGCAATGCCTAGTGAGTTAATTGCTCAATAGGTGGCGTTCTGAGAGTGAGGGTCCGAGTCTGGGGAATGAGACGGTGAGCGCGGAGGCGGAGCAGCTTCAGAGATGGATTTGCTTCGAGCCGGGGTGCTTCGCATGTCTCACTCCCTAGACTGGAACAAGACCTCACAGGCCTCACTGTGTTCAGCGGTTGAGTGTGCAGGCTCTCAGCCTATACCCGAGAGGGAGTAGTTGGAATATAGAATAAAACAGAAAAGAGGAGGCATTTTTTCATTTTTCGATTTTTGTTGTTGTGTGTTTTTTTTTTTTTTTTGGGGGGGGGGAGGAAGCGGCCTTTGACTACTTGCATACTTGCAGGCCGATCACAGTAACCGTATATTAAAAACACTGGTGACACAACAAAATAAAACGAGGAGGGGGGGGGGGGGGGTGTTCTGGACCAAGTTTTCCCTCATGCTTAGCCCCCTTTATTTTTACATTCACATTTGTTTGCCCCATTAGTTTAGAAATGTTAAGACCTTTCGGTCATTAACTGTTGGCAGGGGCATTACATTCACCTCAAAGGCGGGTATTGGGATATATTTAAAGCTTGATGGAGTTATTCTCAAAAACTGTGCTTCCGTGCTGACTCCCTGCCTAGGCAAACTCTTTCGTCTCTGTCTATCCTCTAACGTCTTCCCTTCATGCTGGAAGTTTGCTCACATTCAACCTGTCCCAAAGAAGGGTGACCGCTCTCAACCCTCCAACTATCGTCCAATTGCTCTCATCTCTTGTCTTTCTAAACTTTTTGAAACTATTCTTGCTTCCCAATTTCTTAAGCATTTCTCTTCTCATAATCTGCTCTCAGATCGCCAGTATGGCTTCCTTAAGGGTCGCTCTACTGGTGATCTTCTTTCATATCTTACTAACTCTTGTTCATCCTCCTTTCGGGACTTCGGTGAGACTTTTTCTATTGCACTAGACATATCGAAAGCCTTCGATAGAGTCTGGCATAAATCTTTAATTTCTAAACTACCCTCCTTCGGTTTCTATCCCTCCATCTGTGCCTTTGTCTCTAATTTCCTTTCCGGCCGTTCCTTAGCCGCGGTTGTGGACGGCCATTGTTCACTTCCTCACCCTATAAACTCCGGTGTTCCTCAGGGCTCTGTCCTATCTCCTATTCTCTTTCTAATTTTTAGTAATGATCTCCTTAACTGTACCTTAATTCCCATCCATTCATATGCAGACGACTCAACCTTACACTACTCCATTAGTTTTTCAGAACGGCCCAGCCAGCAATTCCTCAACGACAAACGTAATGAAGCCATAGAACTCTTAAATTCTGATCTAAATACTATTTCCAATTGGGGCAGAGAAAACCTTGTTAACTTTAATGCTTCCAAAACCCAATTTCTCCATCTATCTACCCGTCAGGATCTCCCAGCGGACTATCCCTTATTCTTCAACAATACAAAAATCAACCCTTCATCTTCTCTCAATATTCTTGGTGTCTCTTTTTCTTCTGCTCTCATTTGGAAGGACCATATTACCAGTCTTGCTAAGGCAGCCTCCCAGAAGCTCGGTGTGCTCAACCGCCATAGGGGGTTCTTTTCCCCTGCACAGCTTCTTGCTCTGTATAGGGGCATAGTGCATCCTTGTATTGAGTATTGTTCACATGTCTGGGGAGGTTCCTCTCACACCGCTCTCTTAGACAAAGTTGAAAGGAAGGCCTTTCGTATCATTAACTCCCGTTCACTCACCAACTCTCTGCAGTCTCTCTCTCTCCGCCGCAATGTTGCATCTCTCTCGCTATTCTATCGCTACTATAATAATCAGTGTTCCTCAGAGCTATCCCAGTGCATACCACCTCCTTTACGTAGGGCACGTGGTACCCGTCTTGCAACTCAATCCCACCCCTACTCTGTGCAACTCTCCAACCCAAGAGTGAAACGTTACTCTCAAACTTTCTTCTACTCAACAGCTGAGCTCTGGAACTCTCTCCCAGAATCAGTCTTTCCCTCTTCCTATGACTTAAATTGCTTCAAACTCCGTGTGTCTAGGCATTTTGGCTCGAACGTCCCTTGATTTTGGCCCTGTCACTCTTTCAACTATGGGGGAGGCACTCGCTATAGGCAGTAATGCCTTTTGCCTCCCTCAATCACATAGAAAAAAAAAAAAAAAAAAAAGGGTGGAAACCAAAGAAGAATAGTAATTAAAATAAATACACAAATTAATACAAGTAATCCTTTAACTATTGCATGAATATATATGGAAGAAACAAATCGAGTATGGGCATAAACAGACTCTTGAATAATACACTCCATTAAAGAGAGGCAGACCGTATTTCTGGAACCCCTTCTCCCTAATGTTTAGCCCCACTAGTTTTGAGATTATAAGACGATCGGTCCATTTGTTTGGCGATTTTAACACCTTCCGCTCCATTTCGTTGTCAATTTTAAGACCTTTCGTGCCATTTAGGTGTTGATTATTTCCTGGCGAGCGATAGCGAACCTGCAATTTTAAGAGGAACAGGCCTTTGGCCGGGAAATTTTTCTACCGAAAAATGAAAAAGTTTATCTTGAAGGGGGGTCTAGGGGGTGTTTTTCTAAGCTTGATGGAGGTCTAGGGAGGAAACTAAACAAATATATGAATAAATGAATTAATAGACCAAACAAACGGTCCGTCTCCCATTAACATGAATAGAGCTCTACAGGACAAGGCTGATATGTCCAGTTTTATTATGTTCAACATCCACAAATACGATTACCTTTTTACTGGGATTCCCTTTAATTCATTCAGGACCGGTGACGTGATTTGTATTATATTCTGGTAACTATTAGACAATTTTATTCAGCATAGGAATTACCTCTAACAATCATAATGCGACAGACTATCCCACCTCATCTGTTTGAGCCACCACTGATCCTTCTTAAGCTGAATCCAATCGTCTAATAATGTCCAGAATATGATGAAAAGGACGTCAGCGGTACTGAATAGGTTAATAATGACTCATAGCCTGTCACCTGTTAATGATGTTAATAATGACTCATAGCCTGTCACCTGTTAATGATGTTAGTGAGCATCAATGTAAAACCCCCATAATTTTCCCTCATATTGTGTGTGATCCATTATTATGAGAATTGTTACGATCTTTCTCTGTCCTGTTATTTCCTTGATTAACCTGGGAAAGGCTACAGGACTATTAAGAGGTTTTACTGGGCGAAGGCGCCAGGACTCATAAGAGTTTAGGCATAAGAAAATGCCTTTCAAAACACCCCACTGGCACTCAAAACAAAGCAATATGTGATGAAGTGAGATAATTCCCCTCCATACCTCCTATCAGTCCTCCACATGTGTCCCCCCCCCCCTTCCCCCTTCCTCAATTATCCGGTATTTTCCCTATTATTCCCGATATTTATCAAGTATTTTCGTGCGAGGACGGCTGGGAGAAATGGGGGAGGATGTGGGAGTGTATCTCCAGTCTGAGACCACTCCTTGTCTCTGAGTACCATGCAAGACATGAGAGAGGGAGTGTGTGTCTCTCTCGCCAGTCTGGGTCAGATTATGACCACGGGGCTAAAATATACGATTTTCAACCAGCCAATTGCTGTTACCACTTGTTTTATTGTTTTTCAATGATCATATGTTCATATTAAAAGTAAAATAGGAGCATATGGATAAATATTTATGACATACCTGTATATGGATATATGACAATTTTCATCAGGAATGAATCAAAATACCTTCGCCTGGCGGGACATATCAAATACCATAGCTTCGTGCTTTAAAGGTTAATGTATTGTCGTGGAGAGTGTTCATTACTTATCAATTTCACTATTTACCCTAGTAACGGAGTTGGTTTTAATTTGCTTTCCTCATTACCGTACTCCATTCGATGACAAACTTTCTCAAGATAGGAAGGAACTATAAGATTTATGCTGACTTAGAATAAGGAGAGGCTTTGCTGGACCCCCTTCTCCCTGATGATCAGTCCCATTAGTGTTGAGATTATAAGACGTTCACCCCATTTGTTTGGCAATTTTAAGCCCTTTCGTCTCATTTATTTGCCAATATTAAAACCTTTGGTGCAATTTAGGTCACGGTTTTCTCCTGGCGAGTGATAGGGAGCCTGTGATTTAGGAGGAACTGGCCTTTGACCGAAACATTTACTACCGAAAAATGTACAAATTAATCTGAAAGAGGGGTCTTAGAGGTGTGTTTTTATATATTGATAGAATTCTAATGAGCAAACTAACTCCTCCACCCCCACTCCACCCGTTAACATTTCGTTTTATAAAGATTGTATCTTAATTCTGTAAAATAACGCATTATGATATTCCCTGCTCTGGGTATGACTTTAGTGCCTTGTGTTTCTCCTGAGCCAGCCAGGGGGTCAGCGGCAGGGGGGGGGGGGCTTCAGTAAATCAGGTTTTCACCAAAATCTCCGACAGTTTCCTGGTCCGCGGGTCATTAAGGTCCCTGCACGGAAATGTTATGTTCACCTCGCATGACCACAACCAATACCCTCTATATTTACTGGAAACAAGCATGTTATTTTCCGTTGGTGAATCTCAAGATGGTGGACTTTGGTTATGTTATCTTTTTATACAGTAAGTCGATAAGATAACAATATATGCGGCCAAGAATAAACCATTTTTGCTACTTTGATGGAAAGATACTTGTTTGCCATCTACGTTTGAATACAATATGAACAATTTACTTCCACTCATTCACCAACATACTGACCTTCACCCCACACAGCTTCTTGCTCTGTATAGGAGCACTTCTCAAAAGAGTAGAGAAAACAAAAAATAACTATCCCTCTCTCTCCCTCCTCAGGATCCCAAGATGGGGCCGGATAAACTTATATATTGTATGTAAACCTGTTGATATTACAAAACTGACCAACTACCCCTCTCTCTCCCCCCACAAGCTACCAAGATGACACCGGAGAAGTTGTTGTTGTAGGTAAAGCTGATGTTATTAAGGAACTGACCAACAACCGTTCTCTCTCCTCCCACAGGGTACCAAGATGGCACCAGATAAGTTGTTGTTGTTGTTGTTGACCATGGTGGTGGTGGCCACGGAGGGCAAGAGGAAGAAGAAGAACCAGAACCGGAAGTTGGCCGACGACCCTGACACCACCGCCATTATGGGTCCACAGTTCAACATGTGTGATATCCAGAACCCAGATATCATCTACTGCTACTGTGATGTCTTGGAGCTGGACAGTGTGAGCCTTGATGTTTAGTATATGTGTTATGTTTATAACATCCAGAACCCAGAAGTCATCTACTGTGATGTCTTGGAGCTGGACAGTGTGAGACTTGATGTTTAGTATATGTGTTATGTTTATGACATCCAGCTGCTACTGTGATTGTCTTGGAGCTGGACAGTGTGAGTCTTGATGTTTAGTATATGTGTTATGTTAAGTATATGTTGTGTGGCATCCAAAACATTAATTACTTATATATATTATGTGATGTGTATACAAATTGTTTTTAACTTGGATAGCGAGACCATCAAGGAGCTATTACGTGATAAAAACACACCACTGCCACCATCATATTTTTATCCAATTATTCCCCCACCTCCTCTGCTTATTTTAATCAATGTTTATGTCAAAATTGTCTCCTTCAGGCTGAAGAAGGAAACTGTTGGATCTTCCATGACACTTCCGAGAACCTGTCCATCTGGGAAGGGTTCTCGTCCCAGCCACAGATCAAGCGCCTCACCCTCCACCTCCGACCAGACGGAACCCTTAACACCATTCCCACCGTGGCCATCATGCACCTCCACAATATTGACATGTTTGAGGTCAGTCACTCTTCTTGGAACTAGTGGGCATTTTTCTTGGTAGATTAGCTTAGCATTCAACATGGTTAAATTGAGCGACTTGTCTTATAATTCTATGTTACTAAAGTGGGTAGATAGTATTAGAAGTAGTTGTATGTTTGAATTGGGTGTGTGTATTAGAGCTGATATACCTGTATTTCATGTCTTAACTTGGAAAAGGATAGGTACTAATAAGAGGTTTGGTGGGCAAAGGTGAAGGTCTTCCTAAGAACCATGACATAAAAGAAACCTTTCAAAACACATCACTGGAACTCAAAACAAAGCAGTATGTGATTTAGGTGAGATAATTCTCCTCAGTTACTTGCTACTATTCCTACACATGTGTCATAATATGTGAATCTATATAGATTCATGTAAATTCAATATGCCAACTTTAAGAAAGTTTGTGAATACAACTTCGGCAAGTATGCAATGATGTTAGTCCCTATGATTATATTCCCTTAGGTACAGTACACTACGTTTCAGGTTGTTTGTACACATTAGTTGCACAACATTATAATGATGCTAGACCTTATATATTCCCTCAGGTCCAGTACGCTACCTTCAAGACAGTTGGTGCGTACACCTTTGGAAATTCGTCTTCACTGTCAAAGATCTTCCTCTCTCGCAACTCCATCACAATGCTGGCCCGCAACGCCTTCATCCACCTGCCTTCCCTGGACACCCTCTCCCTGGGTGAGAACCACATCTCGGAGGTCAACAGGCACGTGTTTGTCAACCTGCCTCGCCTCACCAAACTGTACTTGGACCGCAACAACATCACCATCGTCCATGACCGTGCCTTCCAGGGTCTCCATGGCCTCCTAGAGCTCCACCTCTTCTCCAACCAGATTCAGGTTAGGTGCTGGGAACTCAAGGATGAACTGATATAGCACTATAATGAATAGGTAGTTAGTTCAGCACCCTGTTAAGTCAACAATTTAATTATCTTCATCATCTCTGATCCCATTTTCCCTCCTGGGAAAGGATGACTGTAACGAAAATGCCTCCAGGATACTTTGTTAAAACATGCTTCCTTTACCTGTGTAACAATGCTCCTTCCATTACATGAAATTCTTTTTGGCATTCTGTCCTCATCAACTCTTTGAATATGGCTGAACCATCTCAATGTACAGTCTAAAGTGATACTATGTTCACGGACAAGAGGGGTGTCCCTTTCTTGGTCCTTCGATAAATCTTGAATCAATGGATAGTATATCGATGGAGCAGAGAAGAAGGTGTCCCATTAATTTATATAGTCTACCTGATTTTATGTAAGGAAGGAAAATTAGTATGATTGCATTATAAGTGTATATTCTTATGGAGTTGTTTAATAATATAACCCACTAACGGTTTTGTAGCCAATTATTCCTGTAAGTCCACCAGACTATGGTTCCTTTCATACATAAAATCATGGAGAGGATACAAGTTCATGTACCCAACTGTACCTTATTCACGCCTTCACTGACATATTACCCATTTATCTGGGTTTAGTTTAGGATTAATAAAGAAGTGCAACTTTTGTCCATGTATGAAGTATTGCTTCAGACCCTACTGTACTTCTATATATCCACTTAACCACTTCACATGCAATGTCCAATATTGTTCATCAATTCCAAAACACTCATAAACTACCCTATTACTTAGTCCATCTACGCTGTTCACAGCATCCGAATTTTGAAGTAATGCATCTCCATTTGAATACAAATTTCACAAAAAGTAATCACATGCAAAGCCAACAAGTTAATAGTCTTATATTATCCATGTATATACAAAACATACACTCATATTAATATTTTGCAATTCTTCGCATCTAAATATACATAATTATATTTCTCCCAATAGGTTATTACACCAGAAACCTTCAAAGGTCTACAATCTCTGGAGCGGCTGGATCTACATAAAAACATCATCGAGGTGATCGGTGACCAGACCTTCAAGGACCTGCAGGGGCTGAGGGTGCTGGACCTGGAGGAGAACTCTCTCAAGTACATCGCTCCCAAGGGCTTCCACGGCCTTCACCACCTTCACACACTTAACTTGAAGGTTTGTATGTTAATTAACAGCACTTACATTTATGCCTACTCAGCTTTCTATCATAATCCACAGCTGGGAACACATTAACTTAGACCAGCAAGTGGACCTCAGTGTTTGGAAGGTCTCTTATATCAGATGACGTTATAGTTCTGGTAATAATGTAGCACATATAGTTGTAATGGCAGGGATGTCAAGCTAGAATAGAATGCAAAAGTACATTTTACATAGTCACTATTTTGCTTCACTCAATACATGGGTTGTGGTGTGTTTAGGGTCACCATGTCATTCTATAATTATGATGGCACATATACAGAATCACAACTTGTTTTAGTAACTGGCTAAACAAATGATCAACAAATCAATAAACAAACAATGAACAACATACTAGGAAGTTGTCGAAGGTTTCCAAATTCAATACAGCAAAATATAGGCCCCCAAGATAAAAGTATTTGAACAATTGTATGACCACACCATTCCAAGCAATCAGTTACTAATCAACTAAGAATATAATTAAACTCACCACTTTTTTTTTTTTTTTTTTTTTTTTTTTAACTTACAAAGGATATTAATCATCTAAGTATATAATTATAGAACATTTGAAAAATCGAACAATATATAATTTTTACAAGATAACCAATTAAACAGCCGACCTACAATATACTTACATTCTCTGTAGGACAACAAGCTTGTAGGTCTGGGCTCCGAGGTGTTCAAGTGGACTGATAGCCTCCTGAACCTGGACCTCCGAGCCAACATGCTGGAAACTGTCACTAGGGACACCCTAGACCCCATCCTTACCAACCTCCACAATGACACTATGCAGTTCTACATTGAAGGTTAGATTTACTTAGTGTTTAATTTTGTTCACTCCCACTATATACAGATGACACTCGTTGCCCTAGCCACATAACTGTACTATGCGTGGGTAATTACGGAGTGTAGCGGAAACCCGGCAAGCTCCCTTTGTTCATTATGGCTCTGCGATCAATGTTGGTCTTAGTATTCAATGTCATGGAGGCAGCCGTTTAAGAGGAGTAGTTCATCAAAAGTTACGGAGATCACAACATTCAATACAGCAAACCACAGCCCTCTTCCTAGCAGAATCGGGAAAATTATGTGACTATAACCCATTGACTGCGGGAGATGTTCTGGAACGCCATGGCAATTTACAGGCTTTTAAAGCCTCTTAAGTCATAAGATGCACAGCTATTGTATTTGAAAGTGCCCCCCATACGATGGTATTTGGTATATTCCTTACTAAAATCGTCAGTTTACCATATATATAATTAATACTTATCCATATACGCCTATTCTACTTTTAATATGAACATATGAACATTGGAAAGCAATAAAACAAGTGGTAACAGCAATTGGCTGGTGAAAATCGTATATTTTAGCCCCCATCTGACCTTGACCGGCGAGAGAGAAACACCCTCCCTCTCTTGTGTCTGGCATGGTACTGAGAGACAAGAAGAACTCTCAGATTGGCTTAGAGGGTCGGAGATACACTCCTCCATCCTCCCCTTCTCTCCCACCCGTCCTCGCACGAAAATACTAGATAAATATTGGGAATATTAGGGAAAATACAGGATAATTGAGGAGGGGGGGGAAAGGGGGGGGGGGGGGGAGGAGGAGAAGGAGGGAGGGGGACACATGTGTAGGAATGTTAGCAAGTAATGGAGGGGAATTATCTCACCTAATCACAAATTGCTTTGTTTTGAGTGCCACTGGGGTGTTTTAAAAGTTTTTTTTAAGGCCTTGGATCTTAAGAGTCTGGCCGCATTCGCCCAGTAGAACCTCTTAAGAGTCTGGCCGCAGTCCCTGGGTAGCCTGTAGAATCGAGTGCGATGGAGCAGGAGCGCGACAGGCCACCCGTCCTCCCTCCAGCCAGCCGGCCGGTGCACTGAGGAGTATGAGCCATATTCTCTCTAGATATACAGTGCTGAAGCCCACGCGCTACGAAGCTCGTTTTGGTGTCATTTTGAAGCTATTTCCTTCTATAACTTTGTAAATATAGTAGGGTATAATTTATGTGATATGTATACATATTATTTTTTTAATGTTCCATTTAGCCGTCATAAATATATGTTAGCAGGGAGCACCATGTGGAGGCGTATCATAATACACCTCTAAGGTGGACTTACAGTATACTAGGCAAGATGTAATTAATGTAAAGTCTATCAAATTATGTTACAAGATAACACTCTGGTAGCAGGTAACAATGACTCCATATCATCATCTGAACTCTCCTCACTACTTCACGCCGACTCTGTCGGAGGCAAATCAATAACTAAGTTCTTAAAAGCAATGTATTTTACCTGTATTCTTCCTCTATTTTATGTACAGTCATGGACATCATATGATTTAACTACCCTGTGATTTTCTTAATTAAATTAACACTTCTATAATCAATTTCAAGTATACCTTTTTTGCATAAATTTAAAAATGTATTATTGCATTCAGTTTTAACCCAAGAAGGGCGAGTGTCCTCAATTGAGTCTGAACCCTACGAGGGCGAGCGTCTTCATATGAGCCAAGGCCAAAAAAAAGCCTTTCAAAACATCCAACTGGCACTCAAAAACAAAGGAATGTGTGATTAAGTGAGATAATACCCCTCCATACCTCTTATCACTCCTCCACATGTGTCCAACCCCCCCCCCCCTCTCTCTCAGAGAAACCGATCTGGGAGTATCAATATCGAGTGTATGTGTAAGTGTGAGAGTCTGAGTGTAGGGGGTGAGACAGTGAAGCACGGGAACGAGGTGGCTTCAGAGATGGGGTCGTTTCGGGCCATGAGTGAGCACCGTGCCTCATGTGAAGGCAAGATGGCAGGTGCTCGTTGTACTCTACGTGCTTCACATGTCTCACTCCCTATACTGGAACAAGACCTCACGGGCTTCACTGTTCATTGTAAAGCGGTGAATGTTAAGGCTCTCAGCCTATGCCCGAGAGGAAGTAAGTTGGAATATAGAAAAAAAAAAAAAAAAAAACAAAAAAAAAAAACTAAAACCGAGTCAACAATGTTCAGAAGTTGTTAAGAAGGCAAACAAAATAATTGGCTTTATAGGCAGGTCATTTGAGCATAAATCCAAAGAAGTTATCCTAACCCTTTACAATTCCTTAGTCCGCCCTCTTCTGGAATACTGCGTTCAATCCTGGTGCCCTTATTACCAAAAAGATATAAACAAGCTAGAACGAGTTCAGCGTAGAGATACCAAAATGATACCTAGCCTAAAGAACAAACCATACAAAGAGCTTCTTAGAGAATTAAATCTATTTCCTTTAACCCAGCGCAGATTAAGAGGTGACTTAATTCAAGTGTTCAAAATCATCAAAGGCATCGACAATATGAACTCTAGTAAGTACTTCACTATCGACCAATCTAATTACACGCGGGGAAACGGTTGCAAAATTATTGGTAAATCTTTTAACTCACACGAATCTAAGAATTTCTTCTTCAATCGAGTTGTCAACTTGTGGAATGGGCTTCCCCGAAACGTTATAGACTGCATCACCGTTGATTCATTTAAACTCCGCCTAGACAAATATCTCGCATCAAACCCGCGACTGACTGCGTTTGTAAATGAATAACTTTATTTTATTCCCCCCTCAGTTACTAACCCATCTGTCCCCTACTAACTTCCTAATCCTGCCACGGACATTAATTCCAGGGCAGTAATTCCCTTTCCAATGTTCCCTTACCCACTCTAACCCCCTGTTTGGACACTTGACCCTCATTGTTTTGGAGGACAAGCAACCTAGAAGGGTCACTAGATCTGTTGTTGCTTGATTTCCTTTGTTCTCCTTTGTACTCTCAATTATCACCTAATTTTTCTCTTATTCCCCTGTTTATCGGGTCATTTCTCGCGCCAATATATCCCAGCTGGTGCCAAGCTCGAAAGAGAGGTGTGTAAGGATCATTGCGAGAGAGACTTCACTACCGAGATATCAGTCTGGCTTCAGGCCTTGAGAGGAGAGGGTGTATGTCTCGTGCGCCTCTCACCTCAGACTGGACGGTCGGCAATAATATGTCTTTTTCACTCCCGAAATACTATTCCCACTTGTTTTATTGTTGTTACATGTTAATATCTTCATACTAAACGTAACATAGGCGCATATGAATGAGTAATAGCGATATTTATCGTAAAATGACGAAATTCGTTTGGATTTACCCACAATACGTTCGCCCAGCGGGGCATTTTAAATACCATAGGCTCGCCGTTCTTAGGTTAGCTATTATATATAAACTGATTGCTTCAATATGTAATACTTGCATAATGAAAATCACAGGGTGGTTAAGAACATTATGTCCAAATGTTCGAGAGCTTGTCCTGCGAGTTTTATTCTGTGCAATGTTTGATTGCTGTTGCAAATACTAGTTTAATCAAATTTAATTAGTAGTAATAAGGGTACAAACGTAAAACCTTATGCCCTGTTTTTGTAGCAAGTTTGTCGATCTCATACGTTTTCATATTAAATTCAAGTTGTTTAACGAACAGCAAATGTCAATTTGTATGAGTTGGATTATGAAGGATAGAGTTAACAGATAGCCAATTGAATATGTATAGTTTCCTGGAATTTACTGGATGGTGACTTTTTAATTAGGATGGAACGTTAAGGTGCATTGTCAATGACAGTCAGAAATCTTGGTGCAAATTCGGTAATAGTTGATATTCAAACTAATCCTTAAAAGTTTGTTGATTCATGGAGCGGTGATATTACCAATCTTTGATTTGAAAATCAACAAACACCGGGAACAAATCATTAAATCCCACCAGCATGCACAAAAATAACCTGTACATTTTCATTCATGCTTAGACCATCGGTTCCAGCTTTGTTGGTCCAGCATTTCCCAACAATATATATATTTTTTTTCTATATTCCAACTACTCCCTCTCGGGCGTAGGCTGAGAGCCTTTACACTACACCGCTGAACACGGTGAAGCCTGTGAGGTCTTGTTCCAGTCTAGGGAGTGAGACATGCGAAGCACCCCGGCTCGAAGCAACTCAATCTCTGAAGCCGCTTCGCCTCTGCGCTTCACAGTCTCATCCCGCACACTCGGACCCTCACTCTCAGAACGCCACCTATTGAGCAATTAACTCACTATGGATTGCCCCCCTGTAACATATTTTGAATATGGGAATATTCATTCAATGCTTTTTAATCAGGGAACAATAAGGGTATTTGGTTTGGCATTTCGGTGGGCTGTGGTAATGCACTGAAACTAGGTACAGCACAAATTCCATCCCAATAATATCTTCCCATTGACATATTGGGATTCGAACCCGGGTCCATTGGATTACCAGTCCAGTGGCAAGACCACTGCCACACCTCCGCTGTGTCACCTGTGTCTTGCCTAAGCAATATTCTGGTTTCCACCTTATCCCCATCTCTTGCAAGCATTGCACGGAACAAATACTGCTGACAAGGGAAGGAAATGAGTGGAAGTTACCTGTACTGTTGTTTGCTGATAATATAGTTTTGATGATTGATAGGGAATGGGAGTTGCAGAGTCTGGTAAATATGTTTGGAACAGTGTGTGAAAAATGGTATCTAAACGTACATGCGGGGAAGTGTAAGGTTATGGTCTTTGGAAGGGGTGCAGTCACAGAGTGTGAGGTGAGGTTCAACGGTCTGGTTGTGGAGAATGTCACTTAATTGAAGTATTTGGGCAGTGTGTTGAGTAAAAATGGGAGTATGGAGGAAGAAGTGCGGTAGAGGGTGCGGCAGGGGAAGAGGGTTGTAAGAATGAAAGCAGTTACTCACTTCACGCACTCACCCCCGCAATTTACCGGAGGATAACAGGTTTTTCACAATACGTAGACGGAGGTCGTTAAAAAACAAAAATAAAATAAAAAATGGAATAGGACGGTCAACATGGAAATAAGGAAAGTCTTTGTATGATAGTGTGATAATACCGACATTGACGTATGGGAGTGAAGCATGGACATTGTTGGAGAGATACTAAACAAGAGTGAGAAGGATGGAAATGAGTTGCTTGAGAAGTGCATGTGGAGTTACATTGAGGGATAGACAGATGAATGAGGAAATACGAGAGCGGTGTGGAGTGCAAGTGGATGTGCTGGAAAGTGTGAAAAAGAACACCTCAAGATGGTTCGGCCATGTGGAACGTATAAGAAGCGAGAGAATGACAGGAGTGAGGTGGAAGGACAGAGGGAGAGATAGACCGAGATTGAGGTGGAAGGTTGGAGTTCAGAAGTATATGAGTGAAAGTGGTGTTGGATGGAAGGAGGGGCATCGCCTGACAGAGGACAGAGGTGCATAGGGACGATTCATTCATGGCCACCCCTTAGGGGATCTTGACGTCTAGCACTAGATAGATATATAGATCAATGATGTCAGGTCTCTCCATTGAAATAGCTTTGTTGCTACTGTGCTTCTTGTACTTGAAGCCAATTTTCCGCAGAGTTGATTTTCCTCTTTTATAGGCTACTTGTGGTTCCTTGATATTCTTGAGTACTGATTCCAGTGTAGGCGGTTCCCTCTCTCATAAAGTGCAAGAATTCATCTTCTGATTGCATCAACATCAAACTCATGCTTGCTGTCCAAAATGGAAGCTATTTTTTTGTCACAATATGGAGATTGAATTACACCGCCTTCTCATTTGTTCTCTTGATTCCAGAGAACTCTAACCATCCTCAGGCTTACTTATGTTGCGTTTGTTGTCTTGAAGTCCACCTCCTCAAGGTGATCATAGCCTCCTTGTTGCCTGAAGTACTTGAAAGCATTCAGGATAATGTTCTTCAACTGGCATGGTTGACCAGCTGGCCTTCCTAGCAAGAGTGTTAAGAGAGCCATATCGGTGTGCTATCTTCTGTCTAGAAAATCAGGCAAGACTAACAAAATTGGCGGGCTTCGGGCTTGTGAAGTGACAGTCGGCGATCTTGGCAGTAGGCGATTATCCTATTTCTTGCATATTTATACAGCTACTATGCATCTTTATGATATTCATCAAACTAGTGTTTTGTAATAATTACTAATCATTACATTAATCAAATGTGTGTTTATAAGAAGCACAAGGTGCATTCAAAATAAAATTATATTATAAACATAAGTGTTACGGCAGTATTGAGGACGTTGAACCAATCAACACGCACATGACTGTGATACCTTAAATGTTCTAACTGATTCCTATTGTCGTTTACTAGAATTTAAAATTGTTTATTCAACTAATGACTTGTTATATAAGGTGGTACAATGGTATTTTTATACTGACATCATTTAGTGCAAATATTCTAAATGAAGGTCTGATGAGCTAAGCTTTCTTATGAAAATACATACAAAAGCATAATTTTATTAAGAAATTCTACATGACCAACAATATGCAAATATACAATTACTGTTTCCAAACCTAAGTAAATTATCAGAAATCGAGGAACTTGTCGGTATTTATTTTACCCTGGTCATGGAGTATTGAATCAGCAACATGCAATGATTTTCAAATGTAAGCTAATGCTGAAGTAAACTGCACACAGTATAATGGGAATGAAATCCACTACAGTCCATTCATTATAAATAACCTCTGTAACTCAAAATAGACTGGAGCAAATGGTCCGTAAATGTCCATACCTCTTCCCTAATTGACCCTTCCTAAATAGTAGAAATATAACTCTACTCGTATAGTGGAGGTGAAGACTTTTGGCCTACTTATTAATAAGTGTATTGTCATTTTGGGGCTTTGCAATTTGTCTTCAATGTTGCAGATAAGCTTTTGTATTCTAGTGTATCTCCGGGCTGTGACCCACATCTGCTTGTTCTACAAACGACAGCTTCTATTCTCGTCTGTGACACTAGGAAATGCTGTTGTTCTTGATAACTTAATTGGGTTGTTAGTCTAGCTTGTCTGGAATGGTGTAGAATGGTGAACAAAAGTGCATAGCATTTGTAGTTTGAAGGCACGACCAATCAGAACCTTTGGTAGTATGCATAAAGTAGACGGTAGTGTTTATATATTAAAAGCTCTTGAGCAATCAGAATGATAAAAATATCAATGTGTTCACTTAACTGAACCACAAGAGAGAACATCATTATATGAATCTTCTCCGAACGTAATTATATTCCTCTTAAAAGTGACATAGCACTGATATGCAGTATATGATTTTTTAGGAACCAAACAAAATGTGAATAATAATAGGATATATTTTTGTCATAATAATGTGTCATAAACATCTATATTATTTTAACCCTTGTCGAGCGGGGGGTTTTGGGCTACTTTGGGCATATTCAGGCCCTCCTGAATGATAAATCAAGTATCTGCATGAAAAGACATGTATTCAGCAAAAAACGAGGCGCTAAAAGCTTCAAAATGAGACCAGAACGAGCTACGTAGAACTCGTCGTTCTCATGCAGTAGTACCACTAACATGAGAGTTTAGCGTATAGCGGCATATTTTTTCCTGCTACGCTCACTACTGGCTACACTGCCGGCCTCTCCAGAACAGAGGGAGGGTGAGTCAGTGGGCGGCGGTAGGCCCTGGGAGTCGGATGTGTGGCCCGCTGCACTCCCGGCCATTTGCACTCGATTTTAACCCTTTAAAAGCCTTAATAATGCTCCTAACTTGCTGCAAATTGGAGGCGGACTTAAGTCCGCCCCCGCTATGAAGGGGTTAATATTATTAGGTTTTGGTCACAAGAATGAATTCCATGTCAAAACATTTTCTTCAATCACATATTTTCTCCTTTAATCTATTTCTGTGTGGGTCTGTCTGGCATACAGACGAGTCACCCGTCCATCTTCCTCTTTACGCTCTCGTCTTTAAGCCACCTCTCTGTCCCTGTTTCGTCTTTAGTTTATACTAGCAGGGGTACCCGGCGTTGCCCGGGTTTAAAATCACTACTACCACCACTACTACTACCATAATCACCATCATCAATTACTACTACCATAATCATCACAATACTACTACTACCATAATCACCGGCCTCGACCTCCCTGTGCCTCATTAAACGGCGACCTCGATTTCGGCCGCTAAATGACCTCCGATTTTGGATCTGACCTCATCCGTACCCCCATTTTGGGGGGCTGCGAACAACTTTCGTTATATACACCTTTTCGATCGGAGGCCTCCTTGTGCCCCAAACGGCCATTTTTTTCATTTTTTTTTTAAATTTCGGACTCGAAACGACCTCCGGTCTTGGCCTCGCCCCCTCTATGACCTGACCCAGGTCAATTGACACCCACATGCAAAGTTTCAGCTACCCAGGTCCAAAACTGCGGCCGCCTATTAAGAACACACACACACACAGACAATCGAAAATATTATATAGATCATACCAGTACACACAAATTATTGTACCTTAAAGGTCCACTCTCGTCTCTCTCCGGTCCATCTTCTTTAACAGTTCTTCTCTTTATAAAAGTTACTTTGTTGCTGAGGATTTTGTTAACCCTGTCAGGATCTGATAATTATGAAGAGGGTGCCGTTTTACCTTATATTTTGGAAACTAGTATACAATATTTTCAGTTAAGGAAGGGAATGTGGGAGTCTGAAGTTTTAACCCGGGAACGGCGAGAGCACTCTTAAGAGGTTTTGGTGAGCAAGGGCGAGGACCCTCTGAAGAGGTAAGGCCTAAAAAAAACTTTTAAAAGGCCCCAGTAGCACTTACATTTTTGTTTTTCCATACCTCATATCACTCCTCCACATGTCAAAATCCCCCCCTTCCCCCCCCCCCCCCTTCAATTATTACCTATTTTCCCTGTTATTCCCTTACTCATTGGTATATTTTCGTGTAAACATCTACAAACCGAACCTAGGCTGTGGTCATGTGTGTTACGTAAGGTAGAGACTGGGAGAGTGTGAGGGAGTAGCTCAATACTGCTCCAGCCCTCGAGAGACGAGGGTGTGAGGCCGGCTGGCTCACAATTGATGAATGAACCGCTCAGTAATAATTCACAATTTTTACCATCCAAATGATATTCCCACTTGTTTTATTGTTGCTACAGGTTACTATCTTCATATTAAACGTATACTAGGCGCATATGAATAAGTAATAGCGATATTAATTGTAAAATTACGATTATAGGCAGGAATGGAGCTTAATATTGCCGCCCAGAACTGTGATGTTCACTACACCTTGCGCGCGCGTGCCGGGTTAATAAGATAGACTGTAACCCCTTCAATCCAAGAGGGCCTTTCGAACTGAGTAAAAATATCTTAATGGTAGCCAGAATAAGCGAAAAGGCGTCCTCAAACACTGAAAAGGTTAAACCAGAGTCATAAGAGCATATTAAAGGTGAATTACGGAGGCAGAATAAAAAAGATGAGTTACTCACATAAACCAAACTATATATGAATATAGCTATCCACAAATATACCAGACACTGATAGTTAGACATAATTCATATGAAAAATTGTATAATATTAATAATACTCGAAAGCAAATAGGCAACTATTTTCCGCTACGATGATAGGCGCATCGTCTGCTGACATCACCTGTTACCACAACAAACATGACACGAGGTAGAGGTCTCACAGATTCTCCCTATCCCTAGTCCCTCTATTCACGATGATGAGCAAAATGGGAACAAATTATGATTATGAAGTGCTGGTTCCTGATGTATTATTTACACATTATATTATATTAATCCCCTTATGAGTCTGTGTTTACTAGTCTAGGGCATTCTCAGCTGACGAAAATAGATTCCACAACAGACCATACAAAATGTCTACGTCCATCAATAGGCTATAATTTAGAAGTACTTTGGGAGTTGAGAATAAGTCGTGGGGTTCTTGGTTGGATTTTCTCTGATAGGGATGTGGTTGACGCTCTGTATAGAAGGGTTCGGTTGATTACATCAGACAAGGTTTACCTTGATGATAAAGGCTAGACTAGGGCTACACACTTCGATCATTCTTACCTTGGTATGAGATGCTTACATAGCCTAGGCTAGACACCTCGTCATTCTTACCCTGATATGAGATACATTTAGAAATTTCGAAGCACAGTTAACCTAGGCCTATTCTAAAACATGGCCGGATACAGGACTTTTGAAAAGGGGGGGGGGGGCGAGGTGTTGAGAAGGGACTATGAGGGGTGTCGCACCCCGGCCGTCGACGAAACACCATAGACGTGACTCAAACAACAGCTATTCATGTTATTTTTCTAGTTAGGCCTTGTAACTTTTCGTCGATATGCCAATACAAAACATAACAAAGTTTGTAGCAGCACTACTTCAGAAACACTAGGCTATATCAATGATCCATACAAAAGTTATTCATGAAGCTAGGCCCTACTAAATATTTGTTTTTCATGTATGTAAATGGAGCCAGGACATCACCACTTACACATACAAATAGGCCTAATACCCAACTGTGAAAAATAGGTGACGGGCGTACGCCCCCCCACCTAAATCCGGCCCTGTAAAACTTGTAATTATCTTGGTGTAGTGACTTGACTAGGCCTAGTTTAAGCTACTGAACACAGCGGGTAAACCAATAGGAAGAGGTTACCACCTTTGGGAAGATAAGGTAAGATTGGGTTAGGTATAGGAGAGAATAGTTAATATATATTAGATTAAACCAATGGATACTCTTAACGTACAACTTTAAAATATTTTGGGTTAGCATAGCCTAATGGTATTCCAAACCTCCTAGGATAGCCTATATCCTGTAGATATTAGAACTACCACTGGAAGAATTGTCAGTCGAAGTAAATATTAATTTTAATGTTCAACCAGAACTAAGCCTAGGCTATAGTCCTATACACATTATGAGCTAATATAGTATTACAAACATTAATTAGGGTAAAATACATTACCCAATGGTAAAATTAGTTCTAGGTTATGTTAATATCTAGCCTACTAAATGGATTGGGGAGACCTGATTATTCAACTAGATATGTCACGTACGCCTATTTGGAGTTAAGATGTAGTTGGTATAAACTAGCACCAGGTAATGATGCTCAGACCAAATTCATGTAGGCTATATCACTCCAATTAGTCAATTCCCTAAAGCCACCTAACTTTATAATGATATTTGACTACTGACAGTTACATGACTTGACTTTGCACCTCCTCACCTAACACTATCCTTGTGAGGGCCCTGGCCCAGAGGGCTAGTATAAAATAAACACATCAACAACAACAATCCAGGATGCTTCTCTAAAATACGTCTGGTCTGGCTTCAAGTAACACGAAATTAATCAAAATATTCTCACTGTATTGCTTTGAGTGAGCTTTGGCATAATTCACTTGTGCCCTAGAAAGATTATTATACCATACAGTCAGTGTCACACAGTTCGCCATTATTAATGAGTAAATGTCACAGAGGGTATCATCCCACCTTTACTTATATGGGTTTGTTTACTGTCTTCAAATTCTCCCGGTCTCAGTTTACGTCACGAGCCTGCATAGCCAATCAACACACACCTTCTCTCCCAGCTGTTTCTGTCAGCAAACTTCAACTACGCGCCAGATAACACAATTATTGCATATTTGTATTATTAGAAGGTTTATTTATAGCACCGTAACGTTCAGTAATGCAACATATCTTGACCATTACTGCATTGTAAAATACTAATTGCAGCACTGATTTGCTTCCGTAATTCACCTTTAAGTTGTGGATGTATTGGGGTTACAGAACCATAGTAAAAGTGATGAAGGTTAGAGGGATCTGCCTCAGAGTTTGGACAATAACAAGGTACAGCTAGGAGATGAAGCAGAGGACAGTATTAGTGGTAGTGATATGGTTTATGTTGATAGCCTAATTGTATTAGTGGTAGTACACACACAAACACAAGAACACAAGAAAATGGGAGTCTGCAGAAAGCCGATTGGCCCACACAAGGCAGATCCCTGTCAGTGATATGGTTTATGTTGATAGTTGTATTAGTGGTCGTGATATGGTTTATGTTGATAGTTGTATTAGTGGCAGTGATATGGTTTATGTTGATAGTTGTATTAGTGACAGTAATATGGTTTATGTTGATAGTTGTATTAGTGACAGTAATATGGTTTATGTTGATAGTTGTATTAGTGACAGTGATATGGTTTATGTTGATAGTTGTATTAGTGACAGTGATATGGTTTATGTTGATAGTTGTATTAGTGGTAGTGATATGGTTTATGTTGATAGTTGTATTAGTGACAGTGATATGGTTTATGTTGATAGTTGTATTAGTGACAGTGATATGGTTTATGTTGATAGTTGTATTAGTGACAGTGATATGGTTTATGTTGATAGTTGTATTAGTGACAGTGATATGGTTTATGTTGATAGTTGTATTAGTGACAGTGATATGGTTTATGTTGATAGTTGTATTAGTGCCAGTGATATGGTTTATGTTGATAGTTGTATTAGTGACAGTGATATGGTTTATGTTGATAGTTGTATTAGTGACAGTGATATGGTTTATGTTGATAGTTGTATTAGTGACAGTGATATGGTTTATGTTGATAGTTGTATTAGTGGTAGTGATATGGTTTATGTTGATAGTTGTATTAGTGACAGTAATATGGTTTATGTTGATAGTTGTATTAGTGGTAGTAATATGGTTTATGTTGATAGTTGTATTAGTGGTAGTGATATGGTTTATGTTGATAGATGTATTAGTGACAGTGATATGGTTTATGTTGATAGTTGTATTAGTGGCAGTGATATGGTTTATGTTGATAGTTGTATTAGTGACAGTAATATGGTTTATGTTGATAGTTGTATTAGTGACAGTGATATGGTTTATGTTGATAGTTGTATTAGTGACAGTGATATGGTTTATGTTGATAGTTGTATTAGTGACAGTGATATGGTTTATGTTGATAGTTGTATTAGTGACAGTGATATGGTTTATGTTGATAGTTGTATTAGTGCCAGTGATATGGTTTATGTTGATAGTTGTATTAGTGACAGTGATATGGTTTATGTTGATAGTTGTATTAGTGCCAGTGATATGGTTTATGTTGATAGTTGTATTAGTGGTAGTGATATGGTTTATGTTGATAGTTGTATTAGTGACAGTGATATGGTTTATGTTGATAGTTGTATTAGTGACAGTGATATGGTTTATGTTGATAGTTGTATTAGTGACAGTGATATGGTTTATGTTGATAGTTGTATTAGTGACAGTGATATGGTTTATGTTGATAGTTGTATTAGTGCCAGTGATATGGTTTATGTTGATAGTTGTATTAGTGACAGTGATATGGTTTATGTTGATAGTTGTATTAGTGCCAGTGATATGGTTTATGTTGATAGTTGTATTAGTGACAGTGATATGGTTTATGTTAATAGTTGTATTAGTGCCAGTGATATGGTTTATGTTGATAGTTGTATTAGTGGTAGTGATATGGTTTATGTTGATAGTTGTATTAGTGACAGTGATATGGTTTATGTTGATAGTTGTATTAGTGACAGTGATATGGTTTATGTTGATAGTTGTATTAGTGACAGTGATATGGTTTATGTTGATAGTTGTATTAGTGGCAGTTATATGGTTTAGGTTGTTAGTCTTGTTGCGGATTAGTCGTTATTAACATATGCGTATGCACATACCCTGTATTTACAAACTTGGCTATACCCAGTTCCAAATAGGTATGCCACAAATAGTGAACAATAATCCCTGTAACTAAAATAGGGCTAGAGCAAATGGGCTGTAAATTTCCATACCTATTCTCTGGCTAACCCATCTCAATTGGTAGACATATTTGCTCAATAACTCTAGTCTTTTGTGAGTTATATATATCAATGTTCAAGAGCTTTGGCCTACTTATTTGGAACAGGGTATAGCTCCAAACTGGCCTCGAACCTCCACCAGTCTACAGGTCGACCTTCACCGGGCCGATGTTAAGAACATGTTAACCACTCAACCACCGAGCCCCCACCTGTCTGACTTCTAACTCTCTTCCTCCACCTCTCATCTCCCTTCTTCCTCTTCCCTTCCATCTCTCTCCATGTTTATATTCATCACCTTGGCAACGGGATCTTAGTCTAATCAGTGATAGTTATCTTCTGCTTGATAGTCTTCCACCTTTTTTTCCCTCTCACATCTTCATGTTTTATATAATTTTCAACTTCCTGCCTTCTTCCTGATTCACCCATCCTCTTATCTCTCTCTCTCTCTCGCTCTTCATAGGTCTCTCTGTTATTGTACAACATGCCCACATAATTATACAGTCCACCATACACATCTTTATACTCTTATACACTGTATTATTGGTGTCAGGGTTCCCCCGAGGCGTGGGACACAATGGTCGGGGACAATGACGGCCGTGCAAGGTCTTCCCTAAAGCTCGGTTCACACATGCACGAATTAACGTCCCGTCCGGCCACAACCAAAAAAATAGGCAGGACGGCATCAATCTGGAGGCCCCATGTGTACACATGCACGAATAACATCCCGTCCGTCCCCGACCCATTTTGCTCCGTTCACACATGCACGAATTAACGTTCCGTCCGTCCCCGACCCCTTAATTCGCCTGCAAATGAGCAGGGACGCCGGCAAAATCGCCTATGGTTGGTACACGGACGTGAGGTGTCACCAGCTCACGTGACGCGACAGTGCCACATCGCCGACTCTTCTTCCAACGGTTTTTTGCCGCCCTTTTCATCCTATTTGTCGGTGTCTAGACCCCCCCAGTTGGCGTCTAGACGCCGAACGCTCCCATGTGTGTCCCGGCCTGACACGTTTTGTGGCAGTTGCCCCGGCCCACACCAACCATTTTATGCATGCACAAAATGGTCGCCGCCTCCCGCCCCCCCTCCCGTGTCCTGGCGACACCACACATCCCTGTACCGTCCATAGGCGTCCTTGCCCGTTTGCAGGCGAATTAAGAGGTCGGGGCCGGACGGGACGTTAATTCGTGTACGTGTGAACCGAGCTTTAGTCAGGTATAAGGCGGATCAGTGAGGAATGAGTGTAAGAGATATGTTTGTCTATGTATACAAAGGAGATAAAACGCGAAGCTGCGTGTAACAAGTGCCCCCCAAAAAAAACAAAAAACAAAAAATGAAATAGTAACAGGCAAATTAATTCCGTATTATTTTATTTATTTGTGCATTTTATGTGTGTGTCACTTGTGTCATTAACCTCTCTTTACACTCAGTATACCCATACTCATAATACACATTAGGTAATACTGGTATAGGATAGATAGTTGGTACTTTTATCTAAATTCTACGTGATCAATTATAAAACATCAACCCGTTGTTAAAATATATGGTATCAACATGGCATCAAAAGGAACAGACGGTCATTCTCTACTACAAGTTCTCTAGTGTGTGTGTGTGTGTGTGTGTGTGTGTGAAATATATCGTATATGTATGAGTTAGTATGTATGATATATAATAAAGTACTCATAAATGATGTAGTACTGAGTCACACTGCGAGGAGTACTTGGGTAGGTGTGACGTGAATGTCTAAGTAAAATAATTTATGAACATTTAAATAGTAGACTACTATTTCAAGGACTCAGAAAGACCCTAGGAAGGGAAGTCGAAAGGTTAATTCAACTAAACGTCGTATCGGCGTTGGCCCCCATTGATTATTTGACAAATAGTTTCAAGTGACGAGGAGTGGGATTATGAGGTTACAAAGCATTTTGGCAGCAATTTGTTATTTGCATCAATGTGAGTCGACGATATTTGTCAGACGATATTTATGAGTCGTACGATATTTACGATTGAAGAAGTTTGTGATGGTGCCGAGAAGCAAATAAATAATGGTGTGACTACCATATAATGTGTGACACTGACGACATTTTGTAAACATAACGAGAATATAGAATTTAGGACTGAAAATATTTGCCAGAACTGACGTGAAGCTGAAGCTGCTGGACGGACGTTAAGTTGTTCTCTTGGTAAAAACCCTGCTGTAAACTATCTTTAAAAGGGTTGGAGGGAATCCTGGAGCCTTAAGAAATTCTTTCGATATTTTTTCTAGGGAGATGAATTGTGTTATTGTGCGGAACTTTACATATGAAAGAAGAGGCAACGTACTTCTCCGTCCAATTTCCATTTTTACAACGTCTTCTCTTCTCAAGGATGAAAATAAAAATATCTGTTGAGTCTATGCAAATACTAGTTTAGTTTATGGTCGTTGAACATGATTATCGTAACTTCACTAAGTTCAATAAAACTATTTAACACATAAACACTATACGGTTCAAAACGATATTTAACAAATAGGGGCTGTTCGGCCAGGCAGCTTAGGGAACAACAACAACAAATAGGCCAGAGACAGTTCAATACTTGTATTTATCGTCTCTGCTTAGGTGAAGTAACTTAACATGTGTTTAAATGTAATTAATTATAACTCATGATAGGGGCTACTGATATGTTTTAATCACCCAATAACAAGTTTGTAAAAGCAGAAACGTTACCCTAACTAAACAGGGTCCAAACCTGAGACCTCAAAATTTGAATTCATGCTCTGATACCACTACTTCTTGGCTTGATAGATTCTAAGACAACAGTTTTATTTACAAAAAGCAGGATATATATCACTTGGAGGCTATATTCCAACCCATGACACAAGTCAAGACCTATGCAGACAGACAGGGAATACAGGTGAGACAAGTAATCAAATTTACCCAAGGATACGACCTTGAGCCACAACGAAACCAGGCACTCATTTTCGTCTGAGTGAGATGGAACTACACAGGGATTGGAGCTTGTTCAACACTCCTGGGCTACTTGGACCTTGGTGGCAAGCCAAGGAAATTTCACCCACCCCATGTATGTGTGGCAACATCTGGTGTGCTGGTACTGGGCGTTCACCCATCCGTCTACTGCTGCGCTGGTACTGGGCGTTCACCCATCCGTTACGTCCTAGCACATAACGGAATAGGCATCAATATGAAGACAAGTATTATGTTCAATACCCAAGTCCCTTGCATAATGCCTACTGTAGTTAGGTTTTAACCTTTTTAGCGCGTTACGTCTTTTATAATATATTATAGTTGCCATTAAACTATATTATTCAGATTAGGACGGAAATCTACCAATTAAAGGCTATTAATTATCTTATTAAATTGTTATAGCTACCACATAACGCTGTTTAAATATAGCTACAATTAATATAACAGACGTCTCCCAGACTGAAAGGGTTAACGTTCTTACGTATAATGTATTACTGAGATGAGTTAAAGTGATTGGTGAAACACAATAGGCCTATGTGTTACCTGCTATGTAAACTACCAAATATTACACATTTCCGACCTCATTTATCATACGTCATTGTCATGACATATATTTGAATAATATTGTCATACAGAGAGAGAAAGAGAGTGATTATTTCATATATTTACATATATACACGGGCCGCACAGATCTTACGATCCCTGCGAGGTGGCCATAACTTAATCTCAGTAGAGATAGCAACCCAAAGAGTAAGAGAAAGCGGAAGAAAAGTATAGCAAATATGAAGGTCTCCCCCCACCTCCCCCATCAGATCCCGCCTGCAATTTGCCGTACATGAAAACAGACGTGAATAGCCTTGCAGGGATTATAATCGTTTGAAGGAATTTAAAGAATAGCTAGAAATGGAATGGTATGTCATGCATACCTTCAACTCTTTTGTTTCGGATCTCTTCCATTGAAAACAGTGTTCATTTCTGCTAGGTTCTCTTGTCAGTAATAATGTCCTACTCCAGACAAACTTCTCTGTTGTATGAGTCTAACCTCTATTTTAAAATGTGTATATTGAGCCACTGTCTATAACTACATTAGAGAATGGTGATCGGCTGGTCTATCAGAGTGAGAACTGAGCGATCTCTGCCATACCCATAGCTTACTCTGACTGTTCCTTTTACTTATATATTTTCTAGATCTCAAGTGACGGCGTCTTTTCCGTGGATTGACCTCCCAATCTACCATGATTGGAAGCCAAAGCGTCACATTTTTCCTTTGCCCCTCAACTTTCTCTTCATAATTGCTGAGGGGTACAGCTGCCGTGGGCTTTGGTTTCCCGGGCGTTTCTAACCTCCTAGATTCCCCGCCATGGAGTGGCTTCGGTCACCCAGCCTTTATTGTGGTCGGCAGGGAGGGTTCTTTGGGGGCGCTCGATTATGGCCTTGGCCTTATTCGGGGCCTTGGGGCTGTTCGGCCAGGCAGCTTGAGGAACAACAACAACAACAACAACAACTACATTAGAGAGCTCATTCAATTCACCAATTATAGTATGGGCCAAGAAATGTTTAGTTGTGTCTAGGTTCGCTTTCCTGCCGATTAGTTTAATTTGTTTCCTCTTGTGGAACTCTTCTAGGCTATCTTAAGTAGATTATTGGAATTTACATTACTAACTCCTTTCAGAATCTTAAAACACTATCAGCTGCCCCCTTATTAACCTTTATTTACCGAAAAGAGATCAAGTTCCCTTAATCTCTCATTGTGTGATATATATTTAAGGGGTGGGATCAATCTTGTCGTTCTGCACTGAACGAATTCGAGTTTCTATACGTCTTCTATTAAGTAGGGTACCAAAACTGCGCAGCATATTCCAGATACGGCCTCACAATACTGTTGAATAATGGTATAACTATGTCTTTAATATGACAATGAAAATTTCTTCTAATGAATGATAGAGCTCTGTTTACTTCGTTAGTTGTTGTGGTGCATTGGCTTGTGGATTTTAGATTTCCGTTTATAAGCACTTCTTGGTCTTTTATCTGTGATACGCTCTCTACGTTTTCACCATTCATGTGATATTCGCATTTATTGTTTTTGGGTGCCTATTTGTAGTATCTGACATTTGTTTACATTAAAGGGCATCTGCCAATTTTCTGAGAGAGAGAGAGAGAGAGAGAGAGAGAGAGAGAGAGAGAGAGAGAGAGAGAGAGTGGGAGGGAAGGAGGGAGAGCAAGAGATAATGTGTTAACACAAAACTAGATTCAAGAGACTGGACTTCTCAAATCGGACTCCAGCCTTGAATGTCCTGATGTGCCGGATTAGCAATATTTAAGGGTTCATATTCTCCCAAGTCCTATTCTTACTAATTACCACTATCGTTACCACTTTCCATTCTAAAGATTAATTTCCATATATCACTACCACATGACAAATTGCTATGATTTGTGTAAATGAGATTAATGTATTCCTTCATTTCTATAATATGGGTGTAGATTATACACATAAGAACATAAGAACATAAGAAAATGGGAGTCTGCAGAAAGCCGATTGGCCTAAGCAAGGCAGATCCCTGTCCCACACAACCCCAATTACAAAGCCCAATTATAGGCTCAACACTCTAATACCCTGAGGATCATCTTACCAAAACGGTTAGAGATTAACGCAGGATTACGGGGGTCTGCAGAGCGCTGATTGGCCCAACCCTGCTGATCCCCCTTCACACCCAACCCTTCTCGTCCATATGCTTATCCAATTTTATCTTAAAGCTCCCTATCGTTTGTAATCCCACTATAGCACTTGGTAGTCCATTCCACCCATCTACAACTCTGTTACCAAACCAATATTTGCCTATATCTTTTCTGAAACGAAATATATCTAATTTGAAACCAGTTCTTTCGCTATCACTGAGCTTTAGTACATTTGTCATGTCCCCTTTGTTAATCCCACTAACCCACTTGAACACCTCTATCATATCCCCTCTAACTCTGCGTCTCTCTAACGAATGTAAGCCTAATTTCTTCAACCTTTCTTTATACGGAAGATTTCTAATATTATGGATCATTTTTGTCATTCTACGTTGTACTCTCTCCAATGAATCTATGTCCATTCTGTAATAAGGACACCAAAATTGAACAGCATAATCCATATGGGGTCTCACTAATGACAAGTAAAGTTTTAAGATAACATCAGCAGTTCTGTTACTCACACTCCTTGAGATGAACCCGAGAATCCTGTTTGCCTTGTTTCGAACGCTTATACACTGTTGTCTAGGCTTTAAATCATTGCTAACAAACACACCTAGATCTTTCTCACAATTCGAGTTTTCTAATTCCACATTAGCTAGTTTATATTTAACATTTGTATGCATCTTCCCTATCTTTAATACCTTGCATTTGTCAATGTTAAACTTCATCTGCCAATTTACTGACCATTCGTGTAATGTATCTAGATCCCTTTGGAGGCACTCTATATCTCTATCTGAATCATTGTTCTCCCCATTTTGGTATCGTCTGCAAATTTACTTATCCTACTAGTTATACCTAAATCAAGGTCATTTATGTATATAACAAACAACAGAGGACCTAATACAGATCCCTGGGGGACACCACTTTTGACTGCTCCCCATTCTGACTTCGTACCATTTATACTGACTCTCTGCTTCCTACCAATTAGCCATGACCTAATCCATCCCAACAACGCCCCACCTATTCCATGCGCCTCAACCTTTCTCATCAATCTCTCATGGGGGACTCTGTCGAAAGCTTTACTGAAATCTAAATATATTATATCATATGACTTGTCATTATCTACTGCTTCATATACCTCTGAGAAAAAACTAAGCAAATTAGTAAGGCAAGAACGTCCCTGAGTGAATCCATGCTGAGAAGAATTTATTAAATTAAATGTATCTAAGTGGTTTCTAATTTTACTAGCAATAATTGACTCTAGTAGCTTTCCTATGATTGATGTAAGACTAATGGGACGGTAATTGGATGCTATTGATTTGTCACCTTTTTTGAAGATCGGAACTACGTTTGCAAGCTTCCAAGCTTCTGGAACTATACCTGTCTCCAATGACTTGTTAAATAAAAATGTTAATGGGTAACTTAACTCATCCCTACATTCTTTTAATACTCTAGCATATACATCATCAGGACCAGGCGATTTATGAGGTTTCAGTCTGTCAATTTCCTTAAGCACATAATTTCTACTTATAGTAACCGTACTTAACCTATTTTCTATACTATCGCTATATACCTTACGGACTTCTGGAAACTGTGCCAAATTTTCATTAGTGAAAACGAAAAGAAATTGACTATTTAATGTACTGCACATTTCTAAATTATGTTCTGTCATTTCTCCTATCGAAGTTTTAAGGGGACCAATTTCATCTCTAACCTTGGATTTATATAGTTGGTAAAAAGCTTTAGGATTATTTTTTGAGTCATTGGCAACCTTAATTTCATAATTTCTTTTTTCTTTCCTAATATCCTTTTTTACCTGTCTTGATAGATTCGGATAGTAAGCAAGTAGGTGAATTTCGCCTTTTCTAATTTTTCTATATATTCCTCTCTTTTGTCCTAGAAGATCTAATAGTCTATTATTCATCCATTTGGGTTGGTTCTGTGTTGATCTAAATTTTCTTTTGGGGATGTATTTATTTTGTGCATTGAATACTGACTTGATAAAATTATCGTATGTATCTACCAAGGTTGACGTCTCTTCTTGACTTAAGATGACAGGTGCCTGAGAAGGGGTACACTCATTTGGACACCTGGATCGACTTAATTTTTTGACCAAAGGGTCCGCTAATAGGGCTCTTCTTAACCCACCATAATTGGCTTTTCTAAAGTCAGGTATTGATGTTGTATTCTCTCTGGTATTACCTTTCCATTGTATATTAAAATACACAGAATTGTGGTCACTATTTCCTAGGTGGTCCCCTATCTCTACATTATTTACCATATGTTCATTGTTACTGAAAACTAAATCGAGAATATTATTACCTCTAGTCGGCGTATCTATGAATTGAAATAAAAAACTATCTTGTACTACCTCTATAAACTCCTCAGAATCAGAGTCTCCTATTTGATGCTGCCAATCTATATTCGGAAAATTAAAATCCCCCATAATGCACACATTGCTAAACCTTGATGCCATTTTAATTTCCTCCCATAATGACGTTCCGTCAGTTCTACTCATATTTGGCGGTCTATACATAACTCCAATAACTATGGTCTCACTACCTTCGTTAACCTCTACCCAAACACTTTCATTATCGTTATTTAGTCTAATACCTGATTTAATACAGCTTTTTAATGTACTCCTGACAAACACTGCTATACCGCCACCCCTCTTACTTGTTCGGTCATATTTTAACAAACTATATCCTGGTATATCAAATTCTGCTAAAAAATGCCTGGTTTCTGTATTAATCCACGTTTCAGTTAGCGCTATTATGTCTATATTTTCTTTGCTAACAAGGGCTCTAAGTTCGTTCATTTTGTTACATAGACTCCTACAGTTTGTGTAATATACTCTCAATTTACTTCTTTTCTTTATACCTAATTTACCTTTGTTTTTAGCAACATTTCCATCTTCCGTTGCACCATCACTACTATCATATTATAGTCATCATTTTTAGCATGAGACTGAATATCCTTATCGCTTTCGCCTGACGCTAAAATTGTTCCATTTAACCTCTCATTTACACTCTCAATATTTCTGTTCAAAACCCCACAACCACCCTATCTAAAGAACTAGCTAATGTAGAAACCCCTAACCGTGAAAGATGAACCCCATCCCTTGCGTACATCCCATCTCTCCCATAGAAACTATCCCAGTTATCAATGAATGGTATTGCTTTTTCTTTGCAATATTTCTCCAAACGGCAATTGACACCAATCGCCCTGGATGTCCATTCCTTGGGAACTCCTCTTCTGGGTAGGATACAATGTACTACAGGGATCCCTCCCTTCATCCTAACTTTATCTAACACATCCCGATACTGCTGCAGCAGTTCCTCACTTCTACCCTTACCAACATCGTTACTCCCGGCACTGAGACAGATATTGGGGTTATCTCCACTATCTTCCAAGATGTGGTCCATCTTCTCTAAAACCCTCCCAACTCCATGGCCAGGCAGACACACAACCTTCCTAAGTTTATTGCGGGTAGCCCTAACTAAATGTCTTACCATGGAGTCGCCCACAATCGACACAGACTTACCTTCTCGGGACACAGACTTACCTTTCCCTCGGGAGGATCCAGCAGCTGCAGTTGGAGAACCCCCGGTGGTGGCAGAAGCTCCCTTGGTGGTGGTGGTGGTGGTGGTGGTAGTGGTGGTGGTAGGTAGCACAGCGTCAGAGGTTGGAGCTGAGTCGGCGGCAGGCACTTCGGTTATCCCTCCCTTATCCTGATTATCTTTTCCCTCACATTCGTCTCGCAAAGGAGATAATGTATTTGTCACACTCATACCTATTCTACTCTCCTGCTTCTTGAGTGTGACTTTCCCACCCGTATTTTTAACAACCTGCCATGAATACAATTTTTCATCAACTTCCTCCCTTTTCCCCTTACTTGACTTTATTTCCTCTTGGCTAAGCTTGAAAGCTAGATTTTCGTCTTTAATCAAATCCACTTCCCTCTGAAGTTTAACATTAACCTCCCTTAGAGCCAAGACCTCTTCCTTCACCACAACCATCTCCTCTCTTACCTGGAGAATAAGATGATGCAGATCAGTTAGAGACTCGCACTCCATACCTGCCATGATCCCAATAAGCTTAGCGAGGAGCAAGAAACTAAGTACAGAAAAACAAACAAGTAAACTAACAGCTAAAAACTGAGCTATAACACTTTTATATAACACGAGTGCACTGCCCCCAAACACAGGTAGGTGTAATGGTCACTAAAGGTCACTGGTAAGTGGTCCGGGCAGGAGCTCAGATTAACACAACCTTCTCCTGTCACTGACTGAACTAGACATGTGTATACATGTGTATGCATACATGTGTATGCGTAGTTATAATAATTAGTTAAAGTAGGGCTTAGTGGCTATCAGCCCTGCGGGATTCTTAAGCCAGGATATGCCAGTCGGCAAATTAAGATTGGAGACTCTGTTCATGAATTTCATCCCCTTGCTGTAATTTGTATTCGGTAAAATTTTATTGTGTATGGAGTAATACCTATATTGTTGTGCTAATTACTTTCAAATCCCTGGTTGTCTCAGTAAAATAGCGAGGTGATACGTTGTGTAGCGCTGTTAAAACTGTCAGTTACCTGCTGTCACGTGGGTTTATTGTATACATGTAAATTGACCTACGGTAGGATAATACTATATTATTTGTCGTGTCATTAACAGTATTTAATATATTATTATATTTCTATGATTGTATTATTATCTTATTATATATTATTGTATTATATTATTATATATCTTATTATCATTTGATTATATAATCATCAGCAGAAGCCTTAGTTACTCCACTGCAGGCCGATGGCCTCTTCCAAATGTTTCTAATGTAGCTGGTCAGATGTTATCCTGTTCCATCCTACTTTAGCAAAATTTCCGATCTCATCCCTCCATCTGGTTCTCTGCCTATCCTTTCCTCTAGCTCCATGTCTGGATTCCCTTTGTGATCCTTTATTTGTCCATCTGCTATAATCTCTCCTAAATATATGATCTTTCCAAGCCCATTTCCTCTTGTCAATTATTATTTTCTACTTGTGTTTCTTCTCTTAACCAAGAGGCTATCTTCTTCTCGCTCCATATTATCCCTAACATTATCCTCTCTATATCTTCATGGACACTACAAAGTTTTCGTTTAGGAAACTTTGTTATACTCCAAGTTTCAGATTCATAAATAAGTACAGGAAGGACATATGGTTTTATACTTTTCTCGGTAATGAAAGGGATAACTTGCTTTTCATAATTGAATTTCGCTTATCAAATGCGCTCCATTCCATGTCAATGCTTGGTTTAATTGTTCTTAAAGTAGTGCCTCAATACCCCCAGGGGGTATCGAAACCGGTTCTTGGGGGTATCCAAAAAGGCATCCTCGAAAATATTAAATTAATAATTTCGTGCACTGAATGGTGACTATGACTAACTGGCAACTACGAGTAGGGAGTAACTAACTGGCAACTACAAGTGGGAGTGAGTGAGTGGGAGGAAACAGTCAGTGAGGAAATATTTTGTGTAAAATTTTTACTTTATTAATTTATTTACTGAAAATAAAAATAAAAGATCCATAAAATTCATCTGTTTGTTCATAGCCGTCCTGTTTTCTCTTTTTTTTACAGGAAATTAAAAGTTAAAAGTCGGGAGTAGTAGGCTAATTTTTGAGAGGAGGTATCAGGTTGACTTGGAGTTGAACTTTGGGGTATCGGGGCTGAACAAATTTAAGAACCACTGTTCTAGAGTGATCTGAGTTTATTTGTATATATATTCTTCCACTGAATATGGCCCATCATACTCTAACTTAATTTGATGTTGTTGAATATGATCATTCAATATACTCTTAGGTTTCTTTTTATTCATGTTCAACAATACTTTAAGGCAGGGATGGGGAACGACCGGCCCGGGGGTTTGGATCATTTGATTAGGCCAGCAAGACAATATATACTGTAGGTATGCTGAAATCTGCTAATTTGCTTGTTATTTAGTACGTTTAAAAAATAATGTTTAGTCTTTGTATATGTTTAAATAGAACATTTCAGAGTACTTGAATGTATAGTCACAATATCATAAAATAGATACAAATATATGATAATTAAACAAGTAATTATCAACCCTTTGACGATCATGACGCACTTTAATTGGCAATTTATTCTGGCTAGCATGATCAGGCGATTTTATTCAGCTTACAAAGGATCTGTGGGTATTTCATATACCCCTCCTAATCTGAATAAATCGTTCAACAATAGCCAGAATAAATACGGTTAATTGCATTTGTTAAGAAACAACTGAATCGTCTCAATCTTGATCCAAGTGATTTAATTGTATACCACTGCATCATACACCAAGGAAATGTATGTGCACAGCCATTGCGGCCCAACAATGTAATGTCAACAGTAATGTTATGCGTACATTATATCAAAAGCAGAGGGTTAAACAGCCGCCAGTTTAAGGAGTTACTGAATGACCTTGACACTGAGTATGGCGATCTTGTCTATCATTGTGAAGTGTGGTGGCTGAGTCGCGGGAACATGCTCATTTGATTTTATAAACTGTAAGATAAAGTTTAAGGCTGTCACTGTTTAAATAACCCATCATGTGTTGTAACTCTTCCCCTTAGTCGTTATAAATAAGTTTGTCATCAGCGCCCCGGAGGTTGTTATGTGTTCACCATTAACATAAACTCGTTTATTGTCCCACTCAAACACGCGTGAGCAGATTTGATATTATAGTATGTAGTCTACCTAATTACTGGAGTTTCAATATGCACGTTATAGTGTGATAATTTGTAATGCAAGCAGTAGTATTTCAACCGTAAGGAACCACACAAAATATATAAATACATAACTTCATAAATAAATAAATCGGAATGCAATAATTATTATACCCGTTTTCTATATTTTGCCGTTACATATTCCTATAAATACGCAACTGTGTATGGGCGGAGCTTATTAAAATTATCAATGCACTTGTTTCACTGGCGTCGTGCCCGCTGATTCGCTGAACCAGCAAAAATAATAATTGTTCGAACCTGCTGCCAATGTGTGGCTAGGACTTTGGCTCACCCCTGGTCTACGACGTACCGCCGTAAGTGTACCAGGCGGTCACCCATCCAGCTACTGACCAGACCCTATGTAGCTTAACCCCGTACATCGATATATGCGCATTTCCAAGCGCTTTATATATGAACGAGTCTGGTAAACAAGGATATATCTCCCTATCAGAATGGGAGTTGGTGGGAGTACATAATAGGGAGCGAGAAGAGGTGAGATCATCCTAGCTTAAAACTAACACACACTTTTCTGGATGAACTAAATATATCTACTAAACAGATATTATTTATATCCATTAATTACGTTTCCAGATATATAGTGATCATAACTACTAGACTGACACAATCACACCCGGGCAGCAATGATCTCCTTAGCCGGTGCTCGCCCGCGGTACACTCGGACGTCATAGTCTCTAGCATATTCATAGATATTTGTGGACTTCATTTATTTCTAATTATGGAAGGATATCTCTGGACCTAATTAATGAATATAAGTGTCTATACATCAAACTACAAAACTATATATTCTATGTTTTATTTTCAATTTCACCACAACATCAAACTCCTCCAATGAAATCAATGAAAGCATATGATATGATCCACCAGGATTCGAACCCGGGTTATCACACAGATATCAGTTATCAGAAAATCAATCCAGATAGTTATAATTGCATATAGAAAATCAGAGGGGTTCACGAATTCTTATAAGTGGGGTAGAGACTATGGCATCCGAGTGTACACAGGTAAATAATGAGTATATTATATGACTGGCATATTATCTCCCTACCTCCTTGGTGTTGGTTAAGCTTAATCCGGTGGGTAATGGTGCGTTGTGTTATCATATACTGTATATAGTCCTTACACCCACACAATACTACAAGGGGGTTTAATTATGGGGGAGGAGGTTGGTGCTTTTCCTGGACCCCCTTCTCCCTCATGTTTAACCCCTTTAGGTTTGACATTTTAAGACGTGCACCTCATTAGTTTGCCAATATGAAGACCTTCAGTCCCATTGTTTTATCAATATCAAGACATTTCGTACCATTTAGGTGTTGATTATTTCCTGGCCAAAGATAGCGAGCCTCTAATTAGGATAAACCGGCCTTCGGCCGGGAACCTTTTCTACCGACAAATGTACACATTTATATCGAAGGAGGATCTTGAGGATAATTGATTAAGCTTGATGGGAGTCTAGGGAGGAAACTAAAACAATACTAGGTAAATGAATAAATAAACTAATATATAAATTCTCCCCCTTGACGATCATTTAATGGTCTAATTCATCAGTGCCTGGAGGCCAACCTCACGGGGGAAGTTGGAGGGCTCTTCTGATGATGGGACAGAGTAGACTAGGAATTGAAGTGACGTTAAGAAATTGAGAACTACAGTTGAAACCAAATATTCGTAGCATACTCGGGGTATTACCTCACTGACTTTGAAATTAGTATTCTAATTTAATTAATACAAACCTTCTCTTCAACTATTATATAAAAGAGTGAGAGTAGTTAATGATTAAAAACGAAAGAATGTAAAATACTAATGCTGTTCCCCTGAAAATGAGAACATAATTCTTCCGAGGTCTCCCCTGCTATCTATCTACATATATATATATATATATATATAATATATATATATATGTTATATATTATATATATATATATATATATATATATATATATAAAATATATATATAGATATAGATATATATATTATATATAATATATATATAGATATATATATATATATATATAAATATATTATATATAATATATATATATATATATATATAGAGAGAGAGAGATAGATATGTCCCTCTCTCTCTCTCTCTGCAGCAAAAAAAATCTCGATTTCCATTTCAAAAATGTTTAGCCATATTTTCCGGAGTATATGAGGCAAGAAGCTAACTAAATTTAGGAGAGACCCTCCAGTCAGGAAAGCATGGACTCCTTTAAAGAAGGACTGAAACCTCCCATGCTCGGGGTTTGTAACTTGAGTATGAAGGATTAACTGGAGTCCTGGGCTAAAATGACTTCTAGAAGGGCTAGAGACACGATCTCGGGGTCCAAATAGGGTTTTTTGAGGACGGCGAGTTCACTAGCGACATTTTCAACACCACCTTGGGGTCATCTTCAAGGTCAAAAGGTCATATTTCAAGGTCAAATTATAATTCTGTATATATACAGAAGGCCTTTCGTATCATTAACGCCCGTCCACTCACCAACTCTCTCTCTCCGCCGCAATGTTGCATCTCTCTCGCTATTCTATCGCTACTATAATAATCAGTGTTCCTCAGAGCTATCCCAGTGCATACCACCTCCTTTACGTAGGGCACGTGGTACCCGTCTTGCAACTCAATTCCACCCCTACGCTGTGCAACTCTCCAACCCAACAGTGAAACATTACTCTCAAACTTTCTTCTACTCAACAGCTGAGCTCTGGAACTCTCTCCCAGAATCAGTCTTTCCCTCTTCCTATGACTTAAATTGCTTCAAACTCCGTGTGTCCAGGCATTTTGGCTCGAATGTCCCTGATTTTGGCCCTCTCACTCTTTCAACTATGGGGAGGCACTCGCTATAGGCAGTTATGCCTTTTGCCTCCCTCAAACACATAGAACAAAAAAAAAAAAAAAAAAAAAAAAATATATATATATATATATATATATACCGGTATACATATATATATATATATATATATATATATATATATATATATATGCGTAGGGATGTGGCGACTCCACCGCCCTTCACTTTGTGGCGTAGATAGCCCCTGGAGGTTGTGACCAGGAATCCCACCTCCAGAATTGTTAGGAGGAGGCTGTAGACGTCAGCCGAACAGGACGGTACTCCCGGGGATTGCTAGGTCACTGATAAGAACTGCGGGAACTCCTGTTTCACCACCTGGCCTCCCTAGCTGATCCTTTCTGCAGTGTCTCATCAATATTGAGGGCAACCCCAGCCTGCCCTCCAATACACATTCTCCTCCTATCTAATACATTATACTATAAACACCTTACATACTACACTAACTTTTCCAAATATAAAACAAATTACGAAACCTCGACCCGCCTCGGAAACCCCAGGGGGGGGGGGGGGACCACAAATGCCCCCATTAGTATGTCCCCTGGTAACGACTCGCCAAAATGATCTGGACCACCACCTTTTACTCTTACTATTAATTTCTGTAACATTCGTGGCCTTGCACTCTAACTTCCACTCTGTGGAACACCACCTCTCCTCTGCCAACCCTGATCTTCTCTTTCTCACCGAGACACAGTTGTCTGAGACTACTGAGAGCAAACCCTTCTCTGTATCCTCCTATTATCTCTATCCTCAGTTTCGAGCCAAAGGTGGATGTTACGTCTATGTACGCAACAATCTTGCTTTCTCTCGTGTTCCCAACTTAGAACCTCTGAATTCTCAACTCTCTGGCTAAAGCTTTCTTGTCACTCTCAATCTAAATATGTGTGTGCTGTCTATCTCTCCCCTAAGTCTACTGACTATACAACATTCTTTGACTATCTAACTTCTAAAGTGGAACACATTCTATCTATCTCTCCTTTTGCAGAAATCTCCTTCTTAAGAGATTTCAATGTTCACCACCACCAATGGCTCTTCTCTGTTTCTACTGACCAACCTAGTGAACAAGCCTACATCTTTTCTATCTTAAATGACCTAGAGCAGTTAGTCCTGCAACCCACCCGTATCCCGGATCGTTTCGGAGATCGGCCCAACATTCTTGACTTATTTCTAACCTCTAACCCTTCCTCTTATACTGTAAATCTTTTCTCTCCTCTGGGTTCCTCCGACCATATACTAATACCTGTCACCTGTCCTCTCTCTCCAGTACAGCCACCCGATCCTCCCAACTGGCGGCGTTTGTGGCACTTTGGCGCTGCAGACTGGGAGGCTTTTCGGCAATACTTCTTTGATTTCCCTTGGAATGACTTTTGCTTCCGTGGCCGGGGACCCTCGAAGAGTGCTGAGCGCATTACCAAGATAATCCTCTCAGGCATGGAAGCTTACATTCCATTTTCTTTCTCTCAGTCTAATGCAAAAATATCTTGGTTTACTCACGCTTGTTCTACTGCTGTCCACAACAAGGAGGAAGCATTCAAACGGTACCGATGCCTTAAGACTCACGAATCTCAGTATTCCTATGTTTCTGCCCGGAATCAAGCCAAATCTATTATTCGATTTGCCTAACACTCTTTCATTAATAATAAATGCACTGAACTATCTAATTCTAACTATTCCCAAGCTTTCTGGCATCTAGCCAAGAACCTCTCCAACAATTTTTCTTCCTCGTCTTTCCCTCCACTCTTCCACTCTGATGGCACAACCATCACTTCTTCCTCTGAGAAAGCTGAACTCTTCGCTAAAACTTTTGCTAGACACTTCACCTTGGATGATTCCAGTGCTATTCCTCCCTCTCCACCCCCCTCTCTCCTACTTGTGCCTAATATCCTAATCTCTTCTAAAGATGTATTTTCTACCCTCTCTGGGCTTAATACTAAGAAGGCGTACGGTCAGGAAGTAGTTCCTCCTGTTGTTCTAAACAAACTGTGCTGCCATGCAGACTCCCTGCCTAGGCAAACTCTTTCGTCTCTGTCTCTCCTCTAACGTCTTCCCTTCTTGCTGGAAGTTTGCTCTCATTCAACCTGTCCCAAAGAATGGTGACCGATCTCAACCCTCCAATTGCTCTCATCTCTTTTATCTCTAAAGTTTTTAAAACTATTCTTGCTTCCAAATTTCTTAAGTATTTCTTTTCTCATAATCTACTCTCAGATTGCCAGTATGGCTTCCTTTAAGGTCGCTCTACTGGTGATCTTCTTTCATATCTTACTAATCCTTGGTCATCCTCCTTTCAGGACTTCGGTGAGACCTTTTCTATTGCAGTAGACATATCGAAGGCCTTCGATAGAGTCTGGCACATATCTTTCATTTCTAAACTACCCTCCTTCGGTTTCTATCCCTCCATATGTGCCTTTGTCTCTAATTTATTTTCCGGCCGTTCCATAGCTGCGGTTGTAGACGGCCACCGCTCACTTACTCATCCTATCAACTCCGGTGTTCCTCAGGGCTCTGTCCTTTCTCCCATTCACTTTATAATTTTCATAAAATAATGATCTCAACTGTACCTCCAGTCCCATCCATTCCTACGCAGACGACTCTACCTTACACTACTCAAATACTTTTCCTGAACGCCCCAGCCAGCAATCCCTCAAAGACAAAGGTAATAAAGCCATGCAACATTACTCCTTCCATTCATCTATCCATAGCCTATGATAGAGCAGTTGGAATGTGTATACATGCTTAGATTGATATGCAGGTTTCGAAACTGCATAATAAATCGTAGGCTTGTCCACCATTCTTTAACTGTCATTGTAGCGCAATGGATAAATGCACTGAATTTCGGTGTGAGCATCCCAGGTTCGAATCCTTGGACTGCCACATGTATTTGTTGATTTCATTAATTGAGTTTAGGAGTAAAGTCGGTTGGTGGAGGGAACATCAAAATTCATTCTGGGTTCAGGGGTAGTTTATGGAGAGGCCTTCTTTAGGGTTAAGGCCCCATTAATTACCCTTTCCATTCATCTATCCATAGCCTATGATAGCGCAGTTGGAATGTGCATACATTCTTAGATTGGTATGCAGGATTCGAAACTGCATAATAAATCGTAGGCTTGTCCACCATTCTTTAACTGCCTTCGTAGCGCAATGGATAAATGCACTGAATTTCGATGTGAGCATTCTAGGTTCGAATCCCTGGACTGCCATATGTATTTGTTGATTTAATTAATTGAGTTTAGGAGTAAAGTCGGTTGGTGGAGGGACTATAATAAAATATTTCCAATTGAAGCAGAGAAAACCTTTTTGCCTTTAATGCTTTCAAACCCCAATTTCTTCATCTTACTACCTGTTCAGAACTTCCAGAGGACTATCCCTTACAGTTCAACAATACAAAAATCAATCCTTCATCTTCTCTCAATATTCTCGGTGTCTCTTTTTCTTCTGCTCTCACTTGGAAGGACCATATTACCAGACTTGCTAAGGCAGACTCCCAGAAGCTGGGTGTGCTCAACTGCCTGTTTTTTTGTTTACCCCTGCACAGCTTCTTGCTCTATACAGGGGCACAGTGCGTCCTTGTATTGAGTATTGTTCACAAGTGTGGGGAGGATCCTCTCACACCACACTCCTAGACAAAGTAGAAAGGAAAGCCTTTCGTATCTTTAACTCCCGCCCACTCAACAACTCTGCAATTTTTCTCTCTTCGCCGCAATGTTGCATCTCTCACGCTATTCTATCGCTACTATAATAATCAATGTTCCTCAGAGCTTTCCCAGTGTATACCACCTCCTCTACGTAGGGTACGTAGTATCTGTCTTGCAACACAATCCCACCCCTACTCTCTACAACTCTCCAACCCAAGAGTGAAACGGTATTCTCAGACTTTCTTCTATTCAACTGCTGAGCTCTGGAACTCTCTCTCAAAATCAGTCTTTCCCTCTTCCTATGACTTAAATTGCTTCAATCTCCGTGTGTCCAGGCATTGTGGCTCGAATGTCCCTTGATGTTGGCCCTGTCACTCCTTTAACTCTGGGGGAGGGACTCAATACAGGCAGTTATGCCTTTTGTCTCCCTCACTCACATAGAACAAAATTAATAAATATATATATATAAAGAGAGAGAGAGAGAGAGAGAGAGAGAGAGAGAGAGAGAGAGAGAGAGAGAGAGAGAGAGAGAGAGAGAGAGAGAGAGAGAGAGAGAGAGATAAATAAATAAATAAATCGCTTGGTAAAATACATTTTGCTACTGAGCCACTCTGCAGGTCAGAAAGGTTAGTTCCATACGTCCAACTTGAAGGAAGGCACAAAACGAAAAAAAAAAAAAAATCGACGGAAAGAACGGTTTGCAAAATTTAGATGTCACGGGACGCATATATACAAAGTGGAGATAAAAAAAACAGTGAGTCGAGGAAGATTTTAATTATGAGCTAGAGACAGACATGGAAACAGGGAAGAAAGATATATGGACTGGAAAAATGGAAGAGCGAAGCAGATTGGCTATGTGGAGCGATATGGAGGGCGAAAAAGCAAGTGACAATGGCGGAACATAGGGCCTAGTGCGTTTGGGGAAAGAGTAAGAGAATAGGTGAAGAAGCAAAACAAAGATAATAGCAAATGGAATAGAAAAGGAGAAAAAAAAAACACACTGGCAGGACACTATCTCTTACTGCAAACAATTTCTGCAACAACTGTACCCCCTGCAGTGGACAGATAGAGAAGTACTGATATAAATTGTCAATGTAAGAACTTATAACCTAAATAATCCTAACTATACATCAACCGACACATCTGCATACTAGCTCTTAAGGTACCGGTGACGTCCTTTGCATTATACTCTTGCACCTATTAGACGACTGTATTTAGTTTAGGAAGGACGTCTACCCATCAAAAGGCTACAGACTATCTCAGTGCAGGTACCCTATATCCTTCCCCAGGGCTTCCATTTTAGGGTAAAATATCCTAAACTAGGGTAATCAGACCTCTTCTAGGGTACTGTTTAGGGTAATGCATAATATAGGGTAATTCTAGGGTAATTCACTCAAAACATAACTAAATTCACTCAAAACATAACTAAAGTCACAAGCAATGGAAAATTATAACTAATAAACAAAATTATTAAACACAATAATAATAAAATAAACAAAATTATAGTTTCAAATTGCGTCCTGCGTTTTTGAATTCAAAACGGTTTTGCCCGGTAGGCTTAGGGGCATCAAGATTCAAGAATCTGACTCATGACTCATCTCATTTGAATGGCCGGGCAGAGGCGAATGGACGTGAGTGGTATAGGGTCCCAGTACCCACTGTCCTACTGTACATTTCCACTGTTCTACATTTATTAAGGTAACTATACTACAGTGCCCTACTACTACGGTTTTCGGCCCAAACGCTCGTGCGAGACTCAATTACTTGTAACGACTCATGACATATCCCAGTTCCTAAATGACCCTAAAATCAAACAAGTAGACGCCATAGTCCTAGACTTCGCCAAAGCCTTCGACAAAGTCCCCCACCGTAGACTGTTAGCTAAACTGGATTACTATGGATTCGGAGGATCACTTATTCACTGCATTAAGACATTCCTATCCCATCGAGAACGTGTTGTTCTCGATGGCTCCCACTCATCTTCTGTGCCTGTAACTTCGGGGGTACCCCAAGGCCTCGTCCTTGGCCCCCTTCTCTTTCTCTCATACATCAATGACCTTCCATCATCTTTAACTTCTACTACTAGACTTTTTGCAGACGATAGCTTAGTATACCGACCAATAGTTGATAGGGACGATTGCCTTCAACTTCAAGACGACTTGACAGCCCTTGAAGACTGGGAAGCCAAGTGGCAGATGACCTTTAGACCAGACTAATGCCACCACATATGTTTTACCCGCTCCAAGAAACCTGTCCCCTTTGCCTATAAACTCCATAATACCAACCTTGATACAGTCCATTCACATAAGTATTTGGGAGTCCACCTCTCAGTAGACATGAGGTGGAACACACATGTGAGTAGCGTCAGGACAAAAACCAACAAAGCCCTGGGGTTCATGCGCAGGAACCTAAGGAGGTGCAACGCAGACATCAACATTTTAGCTTTTAAAACAATAGTTCGACCACACATTGAATACTGCGACACCGTCTGGGATCCACACACTCACAACAACATTAACACTCAAAGAGCGGGTGGTGGAGTATATTTGACTCTGCCGCCCAGCGGGGGGTTTTACCGTAAACGAGCTTGTTTCTGTGCTCGTTTTCATGCATAAACAAGAGCCAGAGCGTAATACAAGTATGTATCCCTGAAAGGGCATTAAATGAGCTTTCCAATGACACGAGAACCATCCTTCTACGATCACTGGTTGTCTTGTAACGATTGTGCAACCGAAGGGCAAAATCGGTAAAATAACGTCATTTCCTTACATTATTACGTGTGAAACGAGTGAGGGAGGGTGGAGTAGGGCAGAGTACATCTCAGTAGCTCCACGGCCACCGTGGCGAGCGGTCATGAGGTAACCTACGCTCCTCCCACCGCTCCGCTCTCTCTCAGAGCACATTACGTGCTCAAAATTGCATGCGACTATAGCCGGGCCCCGCCACATAGTCCTTGGTTCTCTCGCCCGGCTATAGCCGGGCGCCGCCAAAGAAGGGTTAATAAATTAGAAGGCATACACCATAGGGCATCAAGATGGAGATGGGCGTAATACTTGCTCATTTATATATTTATTTATGATTTATTTAGTTAGTTTCATCCCTAGACCTCCATCAAGCATATAAAGCACCCCCCAACACCCTCCTTCAAGATCAATTTGTACATTTTTCGATAGAAAAATATCCTGGCTGAAGGCCGGTTCCTCAAAAGGTACAGGCTCGCTATAGCTAGCCAGGAAAAACTCGACGCCTAAATGAAACAAAAAGTCTTAATATTGACAACGAAATGGGGTGAAATTTCTTAAAATTGCCAAACTAATATGCTGAACGTCATAAAATATGAAAACTAATGGGGTTAACCATGAGGAAGAAAGGGGACCAGAAAAACGACCCATCTCCCCTTAATTCGGAGATTGACAATGTCCTTGCCGTATGTTTACGTTTACGGCTTAATTGAGCCCACCTCGCTTTTTTTGTTTTCTCTTTCTCTCCCTCTCTCTTTGCCTTGTATCCGTTCTGCCCCATTCAGCCTACTGTTTTAAGATGTTTACCCCCATCTAGGTTTCAATATTTTCCTGGTGAGCGGTAGCGAGCCAACATATACTGTATATATTTTTGTATTGAGAGTAAGCTAAATTTGTAAATTTTTCGATAGAAAAATGTCTCCGTGTAATAGATCATGCCCGGTGCCAATTGTAATAGTAATCCTGTCCAGATCGCCAATTGTAATAGATCATAAGACTAATAGGTTACTGTAACACTTGCCCATTATCTAGGAAATAAACCTATAATTGATAGTGTCGTTACTTTAGATAAAAAATAGACAAATATCCCTTGTGAAATTATGGCAACAAAAGTCCCAGAACATGCTATACATTTATATCTATACTGACTCGATGCAGTAATATATTTGAAAAGAAAATTGCAGTTCCCAGCTTGCGGGATAATAGAGTACACGGATTTATTGTAATGATAGGTATATATTGATAATAATTATATTCTTAAAGTTAGTAAGAATTAAAGAAACAAACATTCCTACTAAAATGGTTTTATTGAATAGCGACACTGAAATTGCATTAATCAAAGAGACAATTTCATTCACACACTCAGCCACTCAATCTAACCGACTTATCTAATCCACTTACCTAAATACAATTACCCAGTATTATAACTACCCCTAAGATTACCCCAAATCATTATACTGATTACTGCTTAGTCACACGAAATATCACATCAACCAACCCTTTAGTCTACTGTGTTACTGAAATCGTCTAGCCCAGCAAATGACCGCATGATCGAATAAGGTACGAGATTTTCCCACACTCACAGTACCCGTCAATCACACTCATCACTCTCTCTCTCTCTCACCTCCTCACCTCAGTTACGTGACTCGCTAGACTAATGAGAGTTGCCTAATTAAAGGGTCTCAAAACGGGCAGTACGACAAGTCCTAGGGAGTCAAGCCGACCATCCTCTAACAGTAACCTCACCCTCTGTGGGGTTGAGAGCTACGGCGTCACTCACCGACACACCACACACGTGACTCGCTAGACTAATGAGAGTACACCCGCACACATCCACACACACGTGACTCGCTAGACTAATGAGAGTTGTTTAATTAAAGAGTCTCAAAAGGGCAGTACGACAAGCCCTTCAAGCCGACTATCCTCTAGCGGTAACCTCACCCTCTGTGGGGTTAAGCGTTACGGCGTCACTCACCACACCCGCACACATCCACACACACCCCTGGCCACGTGCATAGCTAAATCAGTGGGATATCGCTGCAGGAGAACTATGTCGCCCTGGGCATCCCTAGCCTTTAGCAAGCCCTCTGTGGGGTCATGCTTACACCTGCCATTCTCGGCCATAGCATTAAGCTAATTCGGTTGGCGTCACAACCTTGGCCATGTGTACGGTCTGGCACAGTCCTGGTGACTGGCCAACGCACACAAGCACACCACCACACATCACTCTCACCACCACACATCACTCTGGATATCTCAATCAACGTTGACACTTGTCTAACTGAATTGGACTCACCTGATTATGGTAGAAATTATGGCACGAGGTACCCTTGCAGCCCTGCCGACCCATTCATCGCGGGCACAACAAAAATGGACTATCTCGTTGGGGTCGGGCAGGAGAAGAATAAGGCCTGTCCTGGGCATTCCTGCCCCCTTTATAACCTCGGTTTTCCCCTCCCCCATCACATTTTGAATTTGGTGCCAATGAAAAGACTGGACACTCCCTATGACCACGCCTACAACATGAACGCACACACACATGTACGCGTAACGGCGGCCTACCCACGCTCACAAGCAAGAACGCACACACGCACACATGTACGCGAGGCGCCTAGCGGTACACAGGCCTATGCCTGTGCCTCCACCCCTCACATCTCCCTTTCTCTACAGCTGTTCCCGTCTCCCCAATTTTTCCCACGCTTGAGAAATATACCTAACCCTATAGTATATAATCACAGTCACGGTCGGACCCGTGACACTCCGGCGAAGCTGGATTTCTCCATACAATTCTGGCTGGCTATCGCTCGCCAGGAAGATATCGATACTTGGATGGGGATAAACGTCTTAAAACAGTTGGCTGAATGGGGCCGAATGGATACAAGCCAGAAAAAGAGAGAAAAGGAGAGAAAGAGAAAAAAAACAGGTGAACCCCCTTACGAGAGGTGCATAGAAAAATGGGTTGACAGGTTCACTGTAGGCCTAATCATTTTGTTTTACCCACCTCGCCGAAGGTGCTCTTTGGTCTCGGCGAGGTGTCTTCGGAGCATTCATCTACGTCGCACAGCCCTTCGCACGCCTCTGCGAAGTATATCCGTGGCGAACATACTCTCGGCAACGTTTTTTTTTCGTGCAATACCCTCGTCGATGTCTCGCTGATGTCCCCGAGGATCTCCGAGGGCATCGCCGATCCCTCGGCAATGTTCGACGATGCTTGCGAGGGTTCGGACCCCTCGCAAGTCCTCGTCCCAAATTTTTGAACAATCCGAACATTTGCGATGATCCGTGAGGGCCCTTGCGAGGCCTTGCCAGTCAAACGATTATCATGCGAGGGTTCAAGATTTTGTTGCGACATGTCACGAATGTGCCCATTTCTTGGTGTCTGCGAGGAAAATCTGAAGACCGTATAAAATCGCATCAGTGGGAAAGGGGCATAATACTCATATTATAGGATCAAGTTTGTACATTCCTACGGCTAAATTGAAATGGCTGCTCTTAGTAACAAAACGTAACATGTAAGTAGTACATTTATATATAATTTTACAAGCATCCCAGTTCATAGCATACATAGGTAAAACTATTATATATTAAGTGAACAAATGTATAACTTCCATTCTATAATGAGAGTATTAGCAGCTGGAAAGACTTGTAAGTGATCAATGAAACAGAGCGTGAACCTCCTACGACATGAGACTGGAACCGTACTTCGTGTGGAGTACTCGGACTTTATATTTATTGTGACGCTCCTGCATAGTAGCCACGTGCGGGCATGCGCGAGTGTCGGCTGCCAAGCCGTTTAGAGACCGGCTGGCGGCAGCCGGCTGGCCGGCTTTTCCTTAGTATATATCCTACGACAATGTAACTAATGTCTGGGATATTCTTATGTTGTTTCACAGCTTGAAGCTGCCCTTATTCTTAACCAACACATCTTAGTATATTTTATTCTCGATAGTTGATTATTTCATTATTATATATAAGATGTAAGTCTAGTGAGAGTGGGAGGAGACGAGCGGGAGAGAGAGACCGGCTGGGGGACGTTGCTTCGCGCGGGCGGGCGCGGAGAGAGTAGCTTGGGACGAGCCTGATTGTTGCCAATTAATCGCAACGTTAGGCTTAGTTTCGACTCACGCAAGGGGTAGAGGATTTTAACCCGGCAACGGTGTTGAGTGTTGCCAAGCATGGGATGTATTTCGCATGCCTAGGGTGGGGTCCAGACAGATTCAAGACTCAGAGCTCACCTCACTGTCGTACCCTTCGGACCCCCTTGATATCTATCCCTCTCAACCCCACTTAGAAACTTTCTCTCTTACTTTGTATACCTTCTTTCCACTACTTCACCAGTCTATTTAATTACCCCATCCCCTTGATAGACCTTATATCTATCATTGTATTAACGACGAGCTCTCAGATAACTAGATAGGATTTTGGGCCTTATGCAGAGATATAATTGTTAATGAGACCTAGGAAGCTTTTTTGTTGTCTCATATTTGGTGGTTTCATGCTTGCTAGTGTGTTCTTGTGGCAGGTGAGCAGGGGCTAGACCGGAGGGGATTTTTTTGCGATCCTTTAAGTAAAGTCTGCTGGTGCGAGTCCTGTGGACCTGCACGACTTTACTAGGATACCCGTGGGAGTCTGGGGGCATTTTCTTGTCTGTGTGCCTGTGTGTCTAGTGTTGTGTTGTGTGAGGGCCCTTGCCTAGTCCACTCAGCACTGCGCTAGCACGTCTTGCGTTTGTTTTAGGGTCGCCAGGAGAGAGTCAGATACTTGGGATCTGAGTCTCTCAAGAGAGCACCCTTTCAATTAGAGTAATTTGGCGCACAGACTTGGGAACGTCCCTAGGCTAGAGCAGGTGGCTCAGCCCGGGTATCCGAAGCCTATATCCTTCCGGCTAGACCTCTGCCACCTGGCAGATTAACAGCTAGGGGTTTATTTCTGTATGCTTGTTATTGTGCCACAGTTTACCGTCTTTGTGAGCATTGTGAGTCAGGGTGTGGCTTAGAGACTCTGTCCGAGCAGGCTTGCCTGACTAAGAGTGAGAAGCACACCTGTATGTGGTTATGTTGCGAGTTGCTGCCTTTATTTAATTATACCTATGCCATTATACACTGTATGGCCTATCACTAGTATTTATTCCTGCTTATGAGTTAAGAGTTCTCTAAATCCGTAACTTACTTTCTTTGCTAAGCATCAGATCCTACAGTAGCCGCATGCAGTTTAGAAACCTGCATCTTGTCTACCTGTACGATGTTTTGAGGACTGTTTGCTTTCACCTTCTTTCACGCAGGGGTGATTAGTTGTATTAATTAACGCAACGTTAAATTTACTTTCTTCTAGTTTGTTATTAAATTGTTTCTGCAATTTAATTCCGTTATCTATCTTTTCCTTGAAGCTTTAAGTCAACTTAATTGTGTGATCTTTTATATAGCCTGCTTGACTATCAGCAGTCTATAGTGCGTGCACCCTGTAACCGAGTCATAGGATACCTTGTTGTCCAGGCAGGACTCTTGACGGTTTAGGGTGGTTTGTTGCCTGGGTTTATAGATAAGGGTGGGATCTAGCGTTTTCCGTTGTTGCTTGTTGCCGCATACCTAGTCCAATAGAAAGAGTCCAGTGTTTATATATCCCAGGACGTAACAAATGGCGACCTTGCATAGGATTTACTGAACAGAGGAATATAGTGGTCATTTGTTTTGAGATTCCTTATGATTAGAGGAATACAGTGGACATAGAGTTTTTTTTTTGGAGCAACCAATATAACACATTAAAGACTTTAAATAACATTAGTATATACATACTTGCATAGGAGATAAGGCACATTCTATAACCGTGATAATTACTGCAGTGCACAAACATGTCTAATACATCAGAACACAGTGGTGGGTCAGGTCACGATACGGGCTCGGAGGGAGAAAGACCTGTGGAGTGGCTAGTCGATAGCGAGGAGGGTGCTAGAAGATTTTTAGAGGTGCCCCTTACCGCTGCCAGGGTGTTGAAGCTGAATAAGTATGGCTTAAAGTGTGTGGCAGGTCTTCAGGGTCACAAGGGTTTAAGTGGCATGAGGAAAGATCAGCTGAGGACTTTGATATTGGGTCTAGAAGGGAGAGACCTGGGTGGAGAGGCGACTGGGGGCCCTGGTCCCCAGCCCCCCCTCCACTCTACCCCCATATCAAACATCAGGGTGCCTGAATTTAGTACATACCCCCAAGTTGATGGTCAATGGCAGCGTGGAATTCAATCACAGGGACCCTCTCCATTAAATGCACCTTCCCCTCCTCAAGGGTTGACTCCAGATTTGTTGTTTCGGCTTGAGAAGGCCAACGTTGAGGCTGCTAGAGCTCAGCCTGAGGCTGCAGAGAGAACAGCTATACGAGAGGCTGAACTGCAGGCAGAGTCTACTAGGTATCGGGCTGACAGGGAGCTGGAGAGATCTCGAGTGGAGGTAACAGGGCGAAATATTGGGGGAGGTTACAGACATCGGGACCAATCATTGTCGCACCTGCTTAAACTAGTTCCTGTGTTCGATGAATCATGTGTGACTGAGTTTTTTATGCGATTTGAGAAGAAGTGTCAGGAACACCAGTGGCCTCAGGAAAAGTGGGCAGCATTAGTTTCATCAAAACTCCTAGGAAAGGGGCTAAAAGTGTATGATGCACTACCTTTTAGAGTCCTGTGTAGTTTATGATGAGCTAAAGAAGGCTGTGCTACGGGCCTATGAGTTACAACCAGAAACTTACCGCTTGAAGTTTCGGGGTGTTACTAAGGGCAAGGATAGTACCTTCCTAGAACACGCCCGGGACTTGTCTGATGCACTACGACATTGGCTGCGTTCCGAGAGGGCAGCTACTTTTGAGGAGTTGAGTGAGCTGGTTCTCTTGGAGCAGTTCTTTAAGTGCACAGGCGGGGACTTAACATTAAATATAAAGGAAAAAAATCCTAGAACTCTCCAGGAGGCAGCAGAAATGGCTGACCTCCGACTGTCATTAATTCGAGGGTGCGAAGCAGCAGCTAGGAGTGAGTCGGGTGCAAAGGATCGTACCCCTCCCCCTCCCAAGAATTTTGATACACATAAATACACAAAAACCAGGTAGCACTGACAAAAAAACTGAACATAAACCAAATACCGTCCCGTATAAGAAGTCTAATGGTACCTCCCACTCCCAAGGGAAACCAAAGAGTAAAGAGTGCTTTGCATGTCACAAGGAGGGTCACTTTGCAAATGCTTGTCCGAACAAGCCACCAAACAAGGTTGTGTCATTGGCCCGCAGCATAGGGGTGTCGCCTATATCTTCTGAGTTTGCCAAGGGTAGTTCGTCAGAGGTTGGGACACAGCCTGTGTTCAAGAGTCCGGAAGGCTCGAACCCTGTCCGCGACGTCTTTGGGGGTCATAGAGGGCATGGTTTTGTGAGGTGGGCTGGCGAAAGGCGAGGAGTTAAGCTATTGCGTGATACTGGGGCTTCTCAGACCTTGTTAAAGAACTTTACTGGTAGGCCGATTAACGCTGCTCGGGTGGTGGTAGTTCAGGGGATCAATGCTACGAAGTCCTACCCGCTGGTGCGGATGGAGCTGGAGGTGGGTGGTGTGGCGAAGGAGCTGGATGTCGGAATCGTAGAGAACTTGCCTGTTGGGGGCGTCGACCTCCTCCTCGGCAACGACTTTGCGGTGCCTGCTTCTAAGGTTTCACCCTTGGTCGTTGCCGAGAAGGCGGCCGACGTTAGTAGGGAGGAACAGGAGCGGGTTGAGAAGTGTAGCGTACAAACCATGGCGTGTGTTGTGACGCGTTCTCAGACATCCGGAGCCTTGCAGCCACCACCTCAGTCTATCAAACCGCGGAGGAAAGGTCACAAAAAAACGGGAAGTGTTGGTCAATTGGAGAGTTTTGAGCCGGCAGTGTTTCTTGGTGACTCATTATTGGCACCTATGTTAGAGTCTGGAGAGGCCCCAGGACCTGTCACAGCTAGTGAGGAGGTAGGGCAGGAAGAGACTCCGAGGCAGCAACGTTACACACGGAGAGAAAAAAGGGTTGCTCAGTTTGATATTGGGGGAGGACTTGGGTTGCTTCGGAAGCATCTAGACAGGTTGGTTCCCTCAGATATTTGTAAACTGCAGATGGAGGATCCGGAAGTTCAGAAGTGTGGTAATGGTGCTGTCGAGATCAAACACGAGGACGGGGAAACATGTCATGTGAACCTGTTGGAGGAGTTTGTGAGGCAACCACCTGAGCAGCCTACTGTCCCTGCGTTGGTCTGCCGCGGCCAAGGTGGAGAAGGAGAGGGGGGTAGTAGGGCACAGGTGGAGGAGAGTAGGGATTGTCATGTCTTGGCGGAGCAGTGGGCGGGGGACACGAGTCTGGTGGCTGTGGAAGCGCTAGAGCACCTGCCTGAGCAGCAGTGTGCAGCGCTCCAGCACCAGCTCGGTTCATACCCCACTGGTCGTGCCGAGCCCCTGAGTCTCACAACTCGGGCGGTGCAAGATGTTCTGCGGGCAGGTCTCGTGAATGTTGAAAGACCGTTAGCCTCGTTGTTTCGGTGGTTCAAGGTGGGCGACGAGGCTTTGGCATGGTTGCCAGGTCAGGGTCGACCCATGGCTGCCAAGGGTGGTGGTCAAAAGGAGGACATTGAGCAGATTGGTGAGGTTGGCTGTGGAGTGGCTGTGCCCGGTCGTCGCATAGCCTCCCAATGCTGCTCTAGTCTAATGCAACAGCCCTACCATAGACCGACTGTATCTGGCCATGTCGCTAAAAGCGGTGATGCTGCGCAGGCAGATGTCGTCACAAGGAATGCGGGGGTGCGCATGTACGGTATCGGCGGGGAAGCCTTAGCAATAATGAGCTATGGGAGTGACTGCACAGGTGGTACTGATTGTCCCTCTCATGACCTGGCTGTTCTAGGGACGAAGGTGGAGAAGGAGGGAGACTACAGGTTAGAAGCTGCGGTCTCGGCTGGGTTGTGGAAGGGCACTAGGATTGTTATTCTGCGAGATAAGTTGTTTACTAGGCTGTGGCAGTGCATCCGCTTGTTTGTTGCTTCTCCAGGCCTGATGTACGGGGTAGAATCCGACATGCAGGCTGGAGATAGTGCAAGGCTCAGTTTAATTCCCTACCGTATAAATCCTGCTCGACAGCCTGTGGTGCAAGCAGAGCTGGATTACGTGTTGACGAAGGGTCTGAGGGATAAGGAATGTCGTGAGTGGTCGTTGCCTGTAACTTTGCAACCTGTGTTAAGTGGCAAGATCAGTGAGTGTGTTGATTGCGAGAGTGTGTGTGCATTATCCCTGACAGACGCCTATACCTTATCGAGAGTTGACGACACCATAGACCGCCTCGGGGCTGCATCGCCTATCACGAAGATAGAACTAGTGAAAGGTTATTGGCAGGCCCCGTTGCCGGAAAGAGCGAAGAGAAATGCCAGTCTTGTGATGAACTGGGCAGTTTATCAGTGCCAGGTGTTGTTTTGCTGCCGGGACACAAGTTGGATGTGTGGCATGCTAAGGGCACTGATAATGTTTTGGCTGATTGGTTGTCACGGGAGGGTTTGGTTGCAGGAGAACCCTCGCCTTTCAGTCAGTGTGTGTTGAGGGTGGAGGAAAATAGGCTGTCACTCTAGTTCAGCCGAAAAAAAACAAATTAAAAAAGCAAAAAACCTTATAAAAACTCTTTATTTTTATAACGTGTAGAATTTTGTATAAGATGTTGTAGCAGTATCTAAGTTGAATGTTTTCGCTTATTGTCGCTAAGTTAGTTGAACTTGCTCGGTGGAGTGCAACAGTCTTTATTTTGTTTATATATAGTGCCTTGTGTCGCAACAGTGTGTGGTACTATGAGAAGCTTTCTGTTAGATATGAAGAACTTAGTCAAGTGTCTTATATCTTGGGGGAGGTGTGACGCTCCTGCATAGTAGCCACGTGCGGGCATGCGCGAGTGTCGGCTGCCCAGCCGTTTAGAAACCGGCTGGCGGCAGCCGGCTGGCCGGCTTTTCCTTAGTATATATCCTACGACAATGTAACTAATGTCTGGGATATTCTTATCTTGTTTCACAGCTTGAAGCTGCCCTTATTCTTAACCAACACATCTTAGTATATTTTATTCTCGATAGTTGATTATTTCATTATTATATATAAGATGTAAGTCTAGTGAGAGTGGGAGGAGACGAGCGGGAGAGAGAGACCGGCTGGGGGACGTTGCTTCGCGCGGGCGCGGAGAGAGTAGCTTGGGACGAGCCTGATTGTTGCCAATTAATCGCAACGTTAGGCTTAGTTTCGACTCACGCAAGGGGTAGAGGATTTTGACCCGGCAACGGTGTTGAGTGTTGCCAAGCATTGGATGTATTTCGCATGCCTAGGGTGGGGTCCAGACAGATTCAAGACTCAGAGCTCACCTCACTGTCGTACCCTTCGGACCCCCTTGATATCTATCCCTCTCAACCCCACTTAGAAACTTTCTCTCTTACTTTGTATACCTTCTTTCCACTACTTCACCAGTCTATTTAATTATCCCATCCCCTTGATAGACCTTATATCTATCATTGTATTAACGACGAGCTCTCAGATAACTAGATAGGATTTTGGGCCTTATGCAGAGATATAATTGTTAATGAGACCTAGGAAGCTTTTTTGTTGTCTCATATTTGGTGGTTTCATGCTTGCTAGTGTGTTCTTGTGGCAGGTGAGCAGGGGCTAGACCGGAGGGGAATTTTTTTTGCGATCCTTTAAGTAAAGTCTGCTGGTGCGAGTCCTGTGGACCTGCACGACTTTACTAGGATACCCGTGGGAGTCTGGGGGCATTTTCTTGTCTGTGTGCCTGTGTGTCTAGTGTTGTGTTGTGTGAGGGCCCTTGCCTAGTCCACTCAGCACTGCGCTAGCACGTCTTGCGTTTGTTTTAGGGTCGCCAGGAGAGAGTCAGATACTTGGGATCTGAGTCTCTCAAGAGAGCACCCTTTCAATTAGAGTAATTTGGCGCACAGACTTGGGAACGTCCCTAGGCTAGAGCAGGTGGCTCAACCCGGGTATCCGAAGCCTATATCCTTCCGGCTAGACCTCTGCCACCTGGCAGATTAACAGCTAGGGGTTTATTATTTCTGTATGCTTGTTATTGTGCCACAGTTTACCGTCTTTGTGAGCATTGTGAGTCAGGGTGTGGCTTAGAGACTCTGTCCGAGCAGGCTTGCCTGACTAAGAGTGAGAAGCACACCTGTATGTGGTTATGTTGCGAGTTGCTGCCTTTATTTAATTATACCTATGCCATTATACACTGTATGGCCTATCACTAGTATTTATTCCTGCTTATGAGTTAAGAGTTCTCTAAATCCGTAACTTACTTTCTTTGCTAAGTATCAGATCCTACAGTAGCCGCATGCAGTTTAGAAACCTGCATCTTGTCTACCTGTACGATGTTTTGAGGACTGTTTGCTTTCACCTTCTTTCACGCAGGGGTGATTAGTTGTATTAATTAACGTAACGTTAAATGTACTTTCTTCTAGTTTGTTATTAAATTGTTTCTGCAATTTAATTCCGTTATCTATCTTTTCCTTGAAGCTTTAAGTCAACTTAATTGTGTAATCTTTTATATAGCCTGCTTGACTATCAGCAGTCTATAGTGCGTGCACACTGCAATAAGAACAACGTATCAATATTCACATATTGTTCCGCTTTTATTCAGTCTATTTAGCTATTGCATTTTGGTCTTGTTCAGCTTTCATTCTGTCTATTTAGCTATTGCATGTTGGTCCCACCGCAAGACATACACACACACTTCATAAGCTTCACTTTAGTTGCTATCCTGTTAAAAATATTCCGTTGGTTTCGGTCACAAGAAACCAGCAGTGTAACCTATATACAGTAATACCGTAATGTTAACAATCACAAGCGTACGTAACCTTGGACTTTAATAGTTCCGTACTGACTTATTACCGTAATTTAGAGGTATAACTCATACAGAAACCGTAATATTAAATACAGTTTTCGAAGTGTTTACAGTTATATTCTGTTAATTTTAGGGTTATATTTCTGTATACAAATGCAGCTCTCTTTGTTTACCAGTTTGGCGGCTTGTCTTGAATGTATGTGTTTGTTTACGGTTCCTGGAGGAAGGCGTCAGGGAGTCCACCAAAGAACCGTGAGGAGGTGGTGGTGAATGACAAGGAAACAATAAATTGGTTCCATCCACCAAACCTGAATCCACAGTCAGAGCATTATAAGGAAGTACATGGTGAAGTACAGCAAAAGGAATAACGTGATGTGACAAAATATACTTATAAAAGTTGACAGAATGAATATGTACACCATATGAGGAGGAACACTTTATTGACGTTTCGCATGAAGCTTCCTCAGTCCAATGAAATACACCAGAATCTGGTGTATGAAGCTATATGCGAATAACATAATGTGTTCCACGACCTTTTAGTAAAAACTGTACCATGATGATCCATATAATTATGTTACAGGATCAAATGCACGGTATCTCCCTTGCTCTAAACCCACCTCCTCATGCGCCTCCTCACATTATAATATCTCCGCCGGTCCTGAGTGTTGCGATGAACGGGGTAACCATGAGAGCTGCCGTCTTTAAAACTCTGAAGGAAACTGAAGAGGTCACCACGGTTTGAGATGACCGGTAGTTGAAACGAATTGCTGAGCTGGTTGAGGGGAGGTGTGGTTTTTCTGACCCCCCCCCCCCCATTCTGCCTCCCCCTCATCCCTCATGTTTATTCCCATTAGTTATAAAATGTTATGACTTTTTTTTGCGACTTAGATTTCTATCTTTTTTTTCCTGGCGAACGATAGATAGCTTGTAATTTGGCAGGAATCAGCCTTCGGCCATGACATTTTCCTACCAATAAATTTACAAATTATTCCCAATGGTGGATCTTGTGGTATTTTGTTAAGCTTGATGCAGGTCGTATGGGGAAACTAAAGAACATATTGAATACAGTAAATGCATAGACGAACACTATAATACAGTAAATGCATAGACGAACACTATAATACAGTAAATGCATAGACGAACACAATAATACAGTAAATGCATAGACGAACACAATAATACAGTAAATGCATAGACGAACACAATAATACAGTAAATGCATAGGCGAACACAATAATACAGTAAATGCATAGACGAACACAATAATACAGTAAATGCATAGACGAACACAATAATACAGTAAATGCATAGACGAACACAATAATACAGTAAATGCATAGACGAACACAATAATACAGTAAATGCATAGACGAACACAATAATACAGTAAATGCATAGACGAACACAATAATACAGTAAATGCATAGACGAACACAATAATACAGTAAATGCATAGACGAACACAATAATACAGTAAATGCATAGACGAACACAATAATACAGTAAATGCATAGACGAACAATAATACAGTAAATGCATAGACGAACACAATAATACAGTAAATGCATAGACGAACACATTAATACAGTAAATGCATAGACGAACACTATAATACAGTAAATGCATAGACGAACACAATAATACAGTAAATGCATAGACGAACACAATAATACAGTAAATGCATAGACGAACACAATAATACAGTAAATGCATAGACGAACACAATAATACAGTAAATGCATAGACGAACACAATAATACAGTAAATGCATAGACGAACACTATAGTACAAATCTTCTCTTAAAGCAAAATAAGGATGGAAAACTGTCTGGTTATGATGAACTATGGAGAAAGGAGAATGTTCGTCAACACGAATTACCAACGGAATAATGTATTTACAGTTGGTCAGCGATACATTTTAGTTATATTAAGAGTTTCTTAAGATTAATTACTGTTGTTGGCAAGGTAGTATCAGTTTGTGCAGACTTGTATTAGGAGTGTCTTATACATTATGGGTGGTGGGCATGCAGTAATAGTTACTTGTATTAGGAGTGTCTTATACATTATGGGGGGTGGACATGCAGTACTAGTTACTTGTATTAGGAGTGTCTTATACATTATGGGGGGTGGGCATGCAGTAATAGTTACTTGTATTAGGAGTGTCTTATACATTATGGGGGTGGGCATGCAGTAATAGTTACTTGTATTAGGAGTGTCTTATACATTATGGGGGGTGGACATGCAGTAATAGTTACTTGTATTAGGAGTGTCTTATACATTATGGGGGGTGGGCATGCAGTAATAGTTACTTGTATTAGGAGTGTCTTATACATTATGGGGGGTGGGCATGCAGTAATAGTTACTTGTATTAGGAGTGTTTATACATTATGGGTGGTGGGCATGCAGTAATAGTTACTTGTATTAGGAGTGTCTTATACATTATGGGGGGTGGACATGCAGTAATAGTTACTTGTATTAGGAGTGTCTTATACATTATGGGGGGTGGGCATGCAGTAATAGTTACTTGTATTAGGAGTGTCTTATACATTATGGGGGTGGGCATGCAGTAATAGTTACTTGTATTAGGAGTGTCTTATACATTATGGGGGGTGGACATGCAGTAATAGTTACTTGTATTAGGAGTGTCTTATACATTATGGGGGGTGGGCATGCAGTAATAGTTACTTGTATTAGGAGTGTCTTATACATTATGGGGGTGGGCATGCAGTAATAGTTACTTGTATTAGGAGTGTCTTATACATTATGGGGGGTGGACATGCAGTAATAGTTACTTGTATTAGGAGTGTCTTATACATTATGGGGGGTGGGCATGCAGTAATAGTTACTTGTATTACTTGTATTAGAAGATAGCATATAGAGAGTGGTTGGGTAGTAGAGGGAATGAAGATTCCGAGAGACAGAAACGAGCGAGGTACGTGGAGAGTAAGAGGGTGGTGAAGAGAGTAGTGAAGGAAAGTAAGAGAAGAGTAGATGAGGAATTTGTAAGGAATCTGAGTGTAAAATGGAGGGAGAGTAAGAAACTGTTCTGGAAAGAAGTCAAGAAAGTTAGGGAAGGTAGCAAGGGAAACAGTAAGGGTGTGAAAGATAAGAATGGGAGAATGCTAGCCGAGAAGCAAGAGAGAGTCGAAAGATGGAGGGAGTACTTCAGTGAGTTGCTAAATGAAAGGAATGAAGAGCCAGCAAACATAGCTGGATATGGTATGGGAGGGAGAAGAAGAAGAAGAGAGTAGTGGAGGAGGAGGTGGGGATCAGGAGGCCAGAAGTGTGGGAAGCCATGAAAAGAGTGAAGTTGGGGAAAGCACCAGGAACAGATGGAGTGTGGGGGAAATGTTGAGGTATGGTGGTGAGATAGTGATAGAATGGGTATGGAAAATGTGCAAACTAGCATGGGAGAAGGGGAGTGCACCCGATGACTGGAAGACTGGCATAATAGTCCCCCTATATAACGGCAAAGGGGAAAGAGGAGTGTGGTAACCACCGAGGAATATGTCTTCTAAGCGTAGTAGGGAAGGTATACAGTAGGGTAGTGATTGAGAGAGTGAGAGTGAGAACGGAGAAATGGATAGGCGACGAGCAGGGAGGTTTTAGGAAGGGAAGAGGATGTGTAGATCAGATTTTTACCCTGAATTGTGTTGTGGAGAAGTATCTGGAGAAGATACAAAAGGTGTATGTTGCCTTTATGGACTTGGAGAAGGCCTATGACAGAGTGGATAGAGAAGGTTTGTGGAAAGTACTTAGAATATACGGAGTAGAGGGCAAGTTGTTGAAAGCAGTGAAGAGCATGTATGAGGGTGCAAAGGCGGCAGTACGTGTGGAGAGTGAGCAGAGCGAGTTCTTTGACCTGAATGTTGGTTTGAAACAGGGGTGTGTGATGTCCCCGTGGTTGTTTACTGTATATATGGATGGAGTTATGAAAGAAATACTATCAAGAGCAGTGGATGTTGGTGTATCGCTGAAAAGGGAGGGAATTGAGTGGAAGCTACCTATACTGCTGTTTGCGGATGATACAGTTCTGATGAGTGATAATGAATGGGAGTTGCAGGGTCTGGTAAATGAGTTTGGAACAGTGTGCGAAAAAACGGAATTTGAAGGTAAATACGGGGAAGAGCAAGGTTATGGTCTTCGAAAGGGGTGAAGTCACAGAGTGTGAGGTGAAGCTGAACGGTCAGGCTATGGAGATCGTCAACTCTTTTAAGTATCTGGGCAGTGTGTTGAGTAAAGATGGGACTATGGATGAAGAGGTGCGGGAGAGGGTACAACAGGGGAAGAGGGTTGTAGGAACGCTAAAAGCAGTAACAAGAAATAGGGTGGTCAGTATGGAAGTGAAGAAGTCCTTGCATGACAGTGTGGTAATCCCGACACTGACTTACGGAAGCGAAGCATGGACGTTGGTTGAGAGACTCAGACCAAGAGTGAGAGCAGTGGAAATGAATTACTTAAGGAGTGCGTGCGGAGTTACATGGAGGGATAGACAGACTAATGAGGAAGTAAGAAGGAGGTGTGGTGTGGAGGTAGATGTGCTGGAAAGTGTGAAAAGGAACAACTTGAGATGGTTCGGCCATATGGAACGTATGGAGGGCGAGAGAATGACTAAGAGGGTGTACGAGAGTGAGGTGGAGGGACAGAGGGGGAGAGGTAGACCGAATATGAGGTGGAAGGATGGAGTGAGGAACTACATGAACGAAGGCGGTGCTGGTTGGGGGGAGGGGCGTCGACTGACTGGGGACAGAGGTGCATGGGGGCGGTTCGTTCGTGGCCACCCCTTCGGGGATCACGGCGTCAGGCAATAGATAGATAGATAGATAGATTAGGAGTGTCTTATACATTATGGGGGGTGGGCATGCAGTAATAGTTACTTGTATTAGGAGTGTCTTATACATTATGGGGGTGGGCATGCAGTAATAGTTACTTGTATTAGGAGTGTCTTATACATTATGGGGGGTGGACATGCAGTAATAGTTACTTGTATTAGGAGTGTCTTATACATTATGGGGGGTGGGCATGCAGTAATAGTTACTTGTATTAGGAGTGTCTTATACATTATGGGGGGTGGGCATGCAGTAATAGTTACTTGTATTAGGAGTGTCTTATACATTATGGGGGGTGGGCATGCAGTAATAGTTACTTGTATTAGGAGTGTCTTATACATTATGGGGGTGGACATGCAGTAATAGTTACTTGTATTAGGAGTGTCTTATACATTATGGGTGGTGGGCATGCAGTAATAGTTACTTGTATTAGGAGTGTCTTATACATTATGGGGGTGGACATGCAGTAATAGTTACTTGTATTAGGAGTGTCTTATACATTATGGGTGGTGGGCATGCAGTAATAGTTACTTGTATTAGGAGTGTCTTATACATTATGGGGGGTGGACATGCAGTAATAGTTACTTGTATTAGGAGTGTCTTATACATTATGGGTGGTGGGCATGCAGTAATAGTTACTTGTATTAGGAGTGTCTTATACATTATGGGGGTGGACATGCAGTAATAGTTACTTGTATTAGGAGTGTCTTATACATTATGGGGGTGGGCATGCAGTAATAGTTACTTGTATTAGGAGTGTCTTATACATTATGGGTGGTGGGCATGCAGTAATAGTTACTTGTATTAGGAGTGTCTTATACATTATGGGTGGTGGGCATGCAGTAATAGTTACTTGTATTAGGAGTGTCTTATACATTATGGGGGTGGACATGCAGTAATAGTTACTTGTATTAGGAGTGTCTTATACATTATGGGTGGTGGGCATGCAGTAATAGTTACTTGTATTAGGAGTGTCTTATACATTATGGGGGTGGGCATGCAGTAATAGTTACTTGTATTAGGAGTGTCTTATACATTATGGGGGGTGGGCATGCAGTAATAGTTACTTGTATTAGGAGTGTCTTATACATTATGGGGGGTGGGCATGCAGTAATAGTTACTTGTATTAGGAGTGTCTTATACATTATGGGGGTGGACATGCAGTAATAGTTACTTGTATTAGGAGTGTCTTATACATTATGGGTGGTGGGCATGCAGTAATAGTTACTTGTATTAGGAGTGTCTTATACATTATGGTGGGTGGGCATGCAGTAATAGTTACTTGTATAAGGAGTGTCTTATACATTATGGTGGGTGGGCATGCAGTAATAGTTACTTGTATTAGGAGTGTCTTATACATTATGGGGGGTGGGCATGCAGTAATAGTTACTTTATAATATTATTGGTGTGTTGTGTAAATGTAATTTTATTCATTCAAATACTCAAGAATTTGCAAATTTCAACACACTGTATCATAAATTAGCTAGGCTAAATGTGAATCTGGATGAGCCGGGTTAGCATTGACAACTTGTATGCAGGAAGCTGGGGAATCGACACCCTGGGAACCTTTCCATCTCACTCTGCTGCGGCGGACAATTTTTGAAGCAGTGTAAGTCATAGGTTAAGCGAAAGACAGACTAAGGGGGAGAGTTTTAAATCTTATTTGTTGAGTAGAAGAAAGGCTGGGAAAATGAATTACTTCATGGGTTAAAGAGTTGGACAGAATGGGGTGGGACTGTGTTGAAAGGCGGGTACCCTCCCTCTCCGTAAGGGAGCAGGTATACATTGAAAAATCTCCGAAGAACATTGATTATTTTATTTGCGGTAGAAGAGTAAAGAGATGCAACATTGCGGCGTGTAGAAAGATATTGTAGAAAATGACTATGTGCAGTAGACAAATGTTGCATTTACAATGTATTGTACAAGATAGTGACTGATCAGTTTGATGGAGCAGATTACACTGGACTCCTCTCTTGACCATAGTCATTTCAACAGAACAATATATTTCAACATGCGCTATACACATCACATACAACCTTAACAAGCTGGAATAAGCCACCATGATGATCAACACAGGAAGCGAAAGAGAGAAATAGAGAGTCAGAATGAGACGCTATTCTGCTTTGACATAAATAATACAAGGCCGGAGGTAATCATTAGGTCATACATACGGTCTGTATTTCACTCATTATAGTAATTGACTTGTATGTCAAGGAGGGCGTGGAGAAAATCCGTCTGTATCCTCCATCTCCCTCATTAACGGGAGGCAGACCGTTTTTCTGGACCCCATTCTCCATAAAGTTTAGCCCCACTAGTTTTGAGATTATAAGACGTTCGGCCCATTAGTTTGGCGATTTTAACACCTTTCGCCCCATTTCGTTGTCAATTTTAAGACCTTTCGTGCCATATAGGTGTCGATTATTTCCTGGCGAGCGATAGCGAACCTCCAATTTTAAGAGGAACCGACCTTCGACCGGGACATTTTTCTACCGAAAAATTACAAATTTATCTTGAAACTAGAGGGTGTTTTTCTAAGTGTGATGGAGGTCTAGGGAGGAAACTAACAAATATATGAATACATTAATTAATAGACCAAACAAACGGTCAGTCTCCCCTTAATATCAAAATGTATGGGGGGGGGGGGGGGATAACAAGTGTCAACATTATAGTCAGGCTCAGAGTAAAATCTTCATATATCCAAAACTTATATATTTTATTCATATGTTTATTTATGTTTTTCGTCTTTCTTTCCCTGTGTTTATTTCGTCTATTCCCAGTCTCATTGTGCAACATTATCTATGTGCATATGTTATTTTGATTTGATTTATTTAGCCCATTTAGTACCGGTGACATCCTTTGTATTACATTCTGGCAACTAGTAGACAGTTTTATTCAGCTTAGGAAGGATGTCTACCCATAAAAAGATTACATATTATTTCAATTCATCCTTTTAGCTTCTACATATCCTTCCTAAGCTTCGTAAAACCGTCTAAATGCAGCTGAAATAACAAACCAAAAAGCGTCACCGGTACTGTAAGGGTTAATCCTCTATCTTCCTCTGCCTCTCCTTTAATTTTTGCCATGCTTCCCGCCTTTCTAAATAATCCTTCTAATTACACCTCCTTTTGTTCGTTCAGTTAACCCTTATAATATACAATACGCATTTAATTTCTGTTTTCTGGCTATCACTTGACGATTTTATTCAGATTATGAAGGGTGTATGGAAGTCAGAGGGTTAATTGAGTTGTTTTTTTACCTTTATAACTCCCACAGATCCTTCCTAAACAGCATAAAACCGTCTAATGATAGAACAAACTGTCAACACGCGTCATGATCTTCAAAGGGTGTTACTCCCTGGAATTATTATTTGCTTCCTCTCGCTGTCTTCCATTCCTTTCTTTCCTTCCACCCCTCATCCCTCCTATCTACTACCATCCTTTCTTCTTCTCCTACCATTGCATCCTGTCCATCTTCCTTTCTCTTCCCTCTCCCATTTGTCTCTTTTTTCCCACCATCATCTTCATCTCTTCCATCTTTCCCAGCTATATTCCTGTAGGTTTTATTCGCTTGTTTTGCTTCCCCATTTTCATTCTAGGCCTCCTCCAGTCCTTATTCCTTTTCTTTCTACTCTCCTGCCATTCCATTCTAGTGTCAATTCCCTCTCCTTTCCATGTATCCTTCTCTTTCTTCTCTCCTCCTCTCCCACCTCCTCCATTCTCTCTAACCATTCCCCTCTAAACCCTAAGATTCGCCACAAACCAAAGACACCCCTATACAATGACGACACAACAAATACACGAATACACAAACACACTACCATTAAATGTCCGACTCCATAGACAAGCAACACAAATATGGCACAAACTAGAACTATCACAAGACCCAACTCTAGAGAAAATTAAGGAATATTATGCACAACAACCAAATTTAAGATTCAACAACTGGTTTAAAAGCAGTCTAAATAAAATAAACACAGAAGATGAACCACAGCCAATTTATTAAAGGAAAAAAAGAGGAAAAAAGAAAATAAACAAACAAACACACAGTTTATGTTCAGCATATTAAGTGTTGGTTGACGACCGTTTGACTTCAATGTTCTCTCCGAGTGGTAGTCCCTGGAAACGAGTGCATTATTTGAAGCTTCATTCGGTGTTTAATCAATTCTTGACAATAATTGTATTCAGCTAACTATGATCTCAATAACCATTGATGTAATGAAAATATGAATAGTCTCCTCATACGATTGCACTAGTTCTGTAGTGCTATTATTTACAACCTGTCAATTAATAATTCAGTCACTACAAGCTTGCTTGCTTTTTTTTTTTTTTTTTTTTTTTTTTTTTTTTTTTTTTTTTTTTTTTTTTTTTTTAGAGATACGTATATACAGACCATGTGACAATTAAATGAGGAAACTATAATAACACATCTGAATAATGCCAACCTGATTTATAAACACAAATATGAATGTAACCAGACGACGATGCTGTTGTTTCAGTGGAATAATGGCTCTTTGAGCAGTATGTATCGCCTTACTAGTGGTTGTCCCCTCACAGGATGGGGGGCGCTGCTCAATAAACTCGCCCCTCGGGGCAAAATCAAAAATCAAATCATTCCCCTCTTTCCCCCACCACCACCATATCCTGCCCTCCCTCCTTGTCTGTTCTCTGGTATTCACAACATCCCTCCCTCCCATACTTGATAATCCAACTTGTTCCCACTCACGATCAGACTAATTAGAAATGTTTCCGTGATAATTGAACACTGTGATTAATTCAATTTGATCCCTCTAGCAGAGGCTTCATTAATATTTAAACATAAACAAATAATGCATTTGGTGGCAATTGTCAATAAAACATCCATTTTGATTACAAATTACTCTTCCATCCTCTCCCTACATTCCCCTCTTCCATCCCATCAGTACCATATCCTGCCCTCCCTCCTATGTTTAGTGCCTGTTTACTGGCGGGTGGGTAATGTTGGTGTGGGTGGCGGTATAACAGGCCTCTCATTGTTAACAGTTAGTAATTGTAAGGACGGAGGAAGTTGTGGCCAAAACCGGAGACCTTCCTAACTTGTGGTGAGAGCAATCTTCATCACGAGGCTATTGACAGGGAAACTATACGAACGAGACATGATTTGTTAACTAGGAGATCAGATACCTTTTCATCATAATCTTTAGGCCATTAATTTTCAATATTAATAACTAGACACAAATTAACTGTATCTTCCTTGCTCTAAACCCACCTCCTCATGTGTCTCCTCACATTATAATATCTCCACCGGTCTTGAGTGTCATGATGAACGGGGTAATCATTAAAGCTGCCGTCTTTAGCACGGTTTAAGATTAGTTGAGACCGATTGCCGAGGTGCTTAATCATATTTTCTCTGGTCTTCACCAAACCTGATATCCATCCCCTCCCATACTTAAGAACGCAACTTGTTTCCACTCACGATCAAACTAATTAGAAAAGTATACCGTCAAAAATTAACACTGTGATTAATTGAGTTGATCCCTCTAGAAACAGCAACATTAAAATGTACTGTATATATTAAAACACGTAATATACTTGGTAGTAATGGTTTATAAAACATTCATTTGATTAAACAATACATAAGACTTATACTGGTGTGTTATGTTGACCAATACACACATTAATATGCAACCCGCTTTTCCTATCCCTATGGTACTTTTAGTTAACTAATACCCTACATTCATTATCGGTTTATCAGCATAAAATATTAACAAGAGCTTTTATTACTTCAATTGAGTGCCTACAAAACACTAAAATGTTGCAGATTTTGACAATTATGCTCCCCAACTTAGTAAAACTATTTTACCAAAGCCTTTGTACTGAATAGCACAATTTATGGTGGTTTAATTTATTGTAGGCCTACACTACTTACACCTAATTTTAGAAAGACAAATACCACAAGATGATCCATGCGCAATATATTTCAATGGTTTGAGAGGATGATTCGAGGGTTGAGGCTTAGGCAATATTTATTTACATGCAACACTTGCTATGGATTGCACGATTGGCGGAAATATGTGCTTTACTTACCACTCTTGTTATATGTTTAAGAGGAGATTTGTATGTATTAGTAAGTATTTGTTCATTTATCTATATACTTATTTATAATGTTTATAGTTTCCTCCCGAGACCACCATCAAGCTTTTTGAAAGAAGAGGGTGTTGCTTGTTTAGTGTAGTAAAACATATAGGAGGAGGAGGTGATTTGAAAGAAGAGGGTGTTGCTTGTTGAGTGTAGTAAAACATATAGGAGGAGGAGGTGATTTGAAAGAAGAGGGTGGTGCTTGTTTAGTGTAGTAAAACATATAGGAGGAGGAGGTGATTTGAAAGAAGAGTGTGGTGCTTGTTGAGTGTAGTAAAACATATAGGAGGAGGAGGTGATTTGAAAGAAGAGGGTGGTGCTTGTTTAGTGTAGTAAAACATATAGGAGGAGGAGGTGATTTGAAAGAAGAGGGTGTTGCTTGTTTAGTGTAGTAAAACATATAGGAGGAGGAGGTGATTTGAAAGAAGAGGGTGTTGCTTGTTGAGTGTAGTAAAACATATAGGAGGAGGAGGTGATTTGAAAGAAGAGGGTGGTGCTTGTTGAGTGTAGTAAAACATATAGGAGGAGGAGGTGATTTGAAAGAAGAGGGTGTTGCTTGTTGAGTGTAGTAAAACATATAGGAGGAGGAGGTGATTTGAAAGAAGAGTGTGGTGCTTGTTGAGTGTAGTAAAACATATAGGAGGAGGAGGTGATTTGAAAGAAGAGGGTGTTGCTTGTTGAGTGTAGTAAAACATATAGGAGGAGGAGGTGATTTGAAAGAAGAGGGTGTTGCTTGTTGAGTGTAGTAAAACATATAGGAGGAGGAGGTGATTTGAAAGAAGAGTGTGGTGCTTGTTTAGTGTAGTAAAACATATAGGAGGAGGAGGTGATTTTGAGAGCTAGCTAGATTACTCTCTGTGTAGGTGAAACACAAATAGAAACAGTGAGAGAGGCAAGGCAAATGAAACACAGGTTCCAGCAACTCCTTATCAAATGCCTATGAGGCCTCCCCTGGGCATTGCCCTTCTCGATTGGTGTCTACAATCTCTCCAGTATAATGGTGTGGGTGGCGATAGAGCCAGCCTCTGATTGTTAAAAGTTAGACATTGTGAGGACGGAGGAAGGTGTGGCCAGGATCGGAGACCTTCCCAACCTATAGTCAAACCAACCTTCACCACCAGTTACTGGCACGGAAATTGGAAGATGGAGACATGATTATTTTTTAATTACGACAGGAAAACATTTCACCATTGCCATAACGCCAGTTACGGGAGCCATCCTATATATAGAATTAAAGATGAATGTTGTGTTAATGCTGGTATTTCTTGTCTTAGGAATATATTGTATGAATCCACCAAGTCTTCAGTCTGACCTGGTAACAGTGATTCATACTAACAAGATCTTAATATGGAAACACTGATCCAATCTAAGTCTTCTAAAGTTATTCAATAAATCAACTCTGCAAAGGTCACCTAAACTAACATACTGTATAATCACTCGTATTTACTTCCATATCAGATAATAAATCTAGAAGCAAGATTGTCAAGAAGGAAGTATTGTTACAGAGAGCATGTCTATTATGGGGACAGTTCAATCAACAGATGTACAGTATATCGTACTAAGCATGGACTAACATTCTAGCCGTTATTGTTATGTTACAGATGATGTGATATGACCAATATACATATTATAATCTAAGTTTACTTATAGTCAGAATACGTACTACTAAAACATGTGTATGAATACCTGTGTCACAATACAGCAACTATGATACTAAATGTACATATTTTCTGGTTTACAGATCCCAGCAGCTAATTCCAGTTTCAAAACATATGTGTTACGAAATTGAGATCTGTAACCATAATCTGAATGGGACCACAGTATATTAGTTTCCTATTTATTGGATAGTATTGCATGTGACATTTTCAATATCAGAAACATAAGTGCATAGTGGTACAGGTAATCTGAAAGTTAGGGATACTGGTACATTTTCCCCAAAACTTACCCTTTGTATGTTTTCTTTGTTATTCAGGGTAAACTCATGTGGCGACTAAATCTAATCGTGTTTCTGACCAAAATTATTAAATATAACAAATTAGGCATTAATTCTTAGTCATTCATTTTTGTATGATTAAAAAATGTGGTTGTATGGTTCCAAATATCGACAGAAGACACATTTATTGAAGTGTCTAGACCCAGGCGTACTCTAAGGTAAACAATAGGGAATCTCGGTAGACCTAGGTTTAATGGGTGATTCTATGGGTGAACTTGGGTAGAAGGGACCACCGGGGAGGCAATGGTGGGGAAAGTTTATGTGTGAGGCTGGTGAATAAAAGCAAGAATGGACTACATCAAAATATATAAGTCAAATATGAAATGTACGTATATGCAGTATATATATAGTACACTGAACGCAAATATTGCATAGACAAGATTAAAAGATTAATAATGGGATGTGCTTTGTTAACGGTCGGATACAACGGCATATTAGTTTTATAATATATATATATATTATAACAACTAAGAGACAAGGTCATTCTAAGTACAGTTTCCACAACATAGTTCTTGTCCAAGTGCTGGGTAGCGATCACAAAATGTAATACTGTCTCTGGTAGCATCATAGTTTGTAGGTGGATTGTAATAATTCCAATTTGTAATGTTGTACGGAAATAATATTCCATTCATTCACAATGTTGTTGTTGTTGTTGTTGTTGTTCCCCAAGCTGCCTGGCCGAACAGCCCCAAGGCCCCGAGTAAGGTCAAGGCCATTAACGAGCGCCCCCACAGAACCCTCCCTGCCGACCACAATAAAGCCTGGGTGACCGAAGCCACTCCATGGCGGGGAGCTGAGAGGGTGCGTAAACGCCCGGGAAACCAAAGCCCCACCCAGGGCCCTGTGCCCCTCAGCAATTATGAAGAGAAAGTTGAGGGGCAAAGGAATAATGTGATGCTTTAGCTTCCAATCTTGGTAGATTGGGAGGTCAATCCACGGAAGAGACGCCGTCACTTGAGATCTAGAAAATATATAAGTAAAAGGAACAGTCAGAGTAAGCTATGGGTATGGCAGAGATCGCTCAGGTCTCACTCTGATAGACCAGCCCATCGCCATTCATTCACAATAATACTTATCAGTATTATCATCAAGGGCTGCCAACTCTGCATTCATTGGTCTCAAGTTCGGGAGTTGGTTACTTGCGATACTTATGTTGGTCTGATTCGCCTCAACAACTGTGTTTTGTCTTGAAATTAACCCGTACAGCATCAGAGGAATATATTATAAGTACCTCAGGTTTCGTACACCCCTTAGACCCCTCTTGAAGATAAATTTGTAAATTTTTCGGTAGAAAAATTTCCCGGCCGAAGGCCGGTTCCTCTTAAAATTGCAGGCTCACTATCGCTCGCCAGGAAAAAATCGACACCTAAATAGCACGAAAGGTCTTAAAATTGACAGCGAAATGGGGCGAAAGGTGTTAAAACAGCCAAACGTCTTATAATCTCAAAACTAGTGGGGCTAATCATTAGGGAGATGGGGGTCCAGAAAAACGGTCTGCCTCCCCTTTATTTAGGTGTATGCTTTCCTTGTTATCTCTGTTATCTCTCTACCCCTGTAAGAGAGTGCGGGTTTACTGACTGACTGTAATTTGAGAGATTTTTCCGAAGTTGAATGACATTACCTCAGATATGTAAATATTTGTAATTGTATTTACATTGCAATTGTTTTTTAACCTGATTACTAGAGTCCTTCCTAAGCTGAATAACTTTGACTGACAGCATAATCGTCATTCAATGCGTAGGTTATATCTACTGCTTTAATAGTTTTAACCCTAATGTCCTATGTATGCTGTATACATTTAGGTTAACTAATACGTATCCTTGTCAATCATAAACACCTGTCATAGCCTGAACAAAATTATGTTGCATGGACATGGCGAATATAATATAACTAACATTATGTTCAAGGCTGAACAGGGAAAAAACAAGGAATTATTATAATTATTTGTTAATTTTTTACTATAAAAAAAATGCAGGAATACTAAACATATTCAATAACTATATCCATGAACCCGAAGGTGTACTTCATTTAAACCAACTAATCGTGGCTTACATAAAGTGCACAGCAAATTGTTCGTAGTCGTTTGACTTAACATGTGTATGCAGTGAAACATTAGTTTACGAAAGGTTTATGATTGTTGCCAATGAATATATTTTTGTGAAAGGAATCAGTTATGCTACAGGCATGCTTGGTTGAGGTAGTGGGAACGAGCAAATGTTACCTATTCTCAACAAACAGTTACAGGATACTTTTTAGGATATTGAAACTCATTTTACTGTAAAGGTGTTGCGCTGGACGGAGTACAGCCAGAACGTCTCAAACGTCGGTAAAAACACAACATAACATACTGTAGTATATATCTATCCTAGTTTAGTTTATCTTAAATGTTATAGAAGTTAGATTTTTTTCAATCAAGTGTATGGAAAATATATTGGAAGATTCAATTATTTATGTTTATATTTCCTTACTATTACTATAAGGTGTACATTATGTGGTTTACTACCCGCACACCAGGTTATTACATCAGATAGGGGATAGAGCGCCCCCTGCCTTCTATACCTTATATATTATGTGGTTTACTACCCACACACCAGGTTATTACATCAGATAGGGGATAGAGCACCCCCTGCCTTCTATACCTTATATATTATGTGGTTTACTACCCGCACACCAGGTTATTACATCAGATAGGGGATAGAGCGCCCCCTGCCTTCTATACCTTATATATTATGTGGTTTACTACCCGCACACCAGGTTATTACATCAGATAGGGGATAGAGCGCCCCCTGCCTTCTATACCTTATATATTATGTGGTTTACTACCCGCACACCAGGTTATTACATCAGATAGGGGATAGAGCGCCCCCTGCCTTCTATACCTTATATATTATGTGGTTTACTACCCGCACACCAGGTTATTACATCATATAGGGGATAGAGCGCCCCCTGCCTTCTATACCTTATATATTATGTATCTTCTATTTAAGTTTCCATTATGTTCTGGTGTCTTGATAGCCGGGCTTCATATACCCATTTGTTTATTTGAATGTTACCAACTAATTAATTATGCAACATTTTAAGGTATTCGAACTCACATTATTTCCACAAATTGTCTTCCATTCTCACGCTACTATCCACATAAAACGTACATACCAGGTTTTGCCTCTTTTATAACATAAACGTGTACATATATGTACGATATACTTACTACATTACTATCTGAAAATCCAAGTGATTAAATCTAAATCCCTGCCAGAGACTAACCAGGTGTGTGGAGTACCAAGATGGCGGCGGCCTCTCAACAACCATTACTCATGACTCCTAAAAGTCCTGGTAGGATAATTATGTAAAGTAGCTTCACTTATTCTATTTTCATTTTTCGGCATTTTACTTTAGGACCCCTTGAGTAGTCTTTGGGGGGCTCTCGGGGGTTTTCACTTCGTTTCTTTTACGTCTTAATTCCGTTTGATTTTTTTCTGGCTCGACGAGTTCTTAGCTTTTATTTTTATTTATTTTTTTATTTTTTTTTTATTTGTATATCTAACTTCTACTTTAGTTTCTTTTCATTAAGTTATGGTGTAATTGATCATACTAGGTTTGTTGTTGCCTACTTTCAGTTTGTGAGGAATCTATTTGTTGGTAGCGTTTTCGCTGTCATATTCCAATTTGATGTTTTCTAGCAATTGCAATCAAATTTCGACCTTTCATTGGAATAACAATATTAGTAGATCATTTTGTCTTGGTCCAATGTAACTGCCTGTCATTTGATAGCTATATTATAGGGTAACTTACATGAACCTATTGCTGTTGTTGTTAATCTGTATGCATAATTATATATCACGTTTCCCGTCAGATGATTATAGTCAGCTATTGGAGAACTTTCTGATATCAAAGACAAAATAATTGATGCATTAACAACTACCATGCTATGTCCTTTCTTATCTGAAAAGGCAAAACAGTGTAATCAATTATTGTACTGTCCATAGTGAAAAAAGTGTGATCGGAGATTCTTTTTTCATCTCACTTCCTGCACAGCTTGTCAAATAAGTAATGTGACAGTGTCAAGTGTAATTGCCAAACAACAAATCCTCGCCTTTCTTTGGTAGCAGGGCTGTGCTTAAATGTTTTACTGTACCTTTAGACCAGTCAAAGTAGGGCTGGACTTAGAACAAATTGCAATAGAAGGTTTTTTGGCTTTAACTTGTTTATTAGGTCCCTCTGATGAACATATAAAAAGTCTCCAACTTTTGGACACCGGGAAAGTGGTTAATTTGCATAAATTCAAGATGGCCGCCGTCCAAAGCTTCAATTTACAGATAACTTTTTTCTGGTTGCTCCTAGACCCTATAAATGTATTACAAACAACGTTTTTTTGGCTTTAACTTGTTTATTAGGTCCCTCTGATGAACATATAAAAAGTCTCCAACTTTTGGACACCTGGAAAGTGGTTAATTTACAGCCAAAAAAACCTTACAGCCAAAAAACCTTCTATTGCAATTTGTTCTAGGTCAAGCCCTACCTTTACTGCACATTATTGTCTATTACATTTTGCCTAGGCCTATACTAATCCCATCATCTTGTTTCTTGTTTCAACAGATTGGTGCGACATCTACCGAAGCCATGGAAGAAGAGGTGGTGCATAATCCCTGCGGCATTTGCTCAAACACGTTAGACGAAGGAGAAACAGTCAAGCTGAGGGCGAAGGGAGCAGATACTATCAACAAAGCCAGTACTGAACGTGGAACGCCATCAATTACCGTGTCCGAGGGCCAAACGGTGCACATTGATTGCCGAAAGAAGCATGTCAATACGAAGCCAAATAGAATTCCTGGGAAGCAGAAGAAACGTCCTGAAAAACCTGCTCTTCGTTCTCAGACACCAGACTTTTGTTTTACAGAGAACTGCTTTTTTTGTGGTACAAAAATCTATTTGGACACAAAGCATGATTCAGAAGAAGTGTATCCAGTACGCACCTTCAACTTTCAAAGGACAATACTTTCTGCATGTGATGCCAGGGCTGATGAGTGGGCTGACACTGTTAGAGGCCGAATTAACTTTGCACGCGATCTTCCAGCAGCTGACGCAATATATCACAAGCAGTGCAGCTCAAATTTCCAGACACATAGGCAGATCCCCTCCAAATATCGTGATTCCGCAGACAGTGAACCTCCTCGCAAGGGTCGCAAAGTAGATGCCTCACGAGAGGAAGCATTTCTACTCGCAATCGAGGACCTAGTCAGTGGCAATGATGATGAACAGACTACAGTGGTTGATCTCGTTGATAGAATGTCCCAGTTGTGCCCTGATGTTGAAGCGTATAGTGTAAAATACATGAAACAGAAACTTATTTCATATTTTGGGGATGAACTGGTTATTAGTAATGTGCATGGACGCAGCGATGTTGTAACTGTCAAAGAAAGTGCTGCAAAGATTTTGCAACAATTCAAAGACTCACCACAGACTGATGATGAGGAAGCAGAACAAAGAAAGATAGTCAGGGCTGCGGCACGGTTGATCAAAGCAGATATAAAGAACATTGATACTTGTAGAGATTTCTATCCAGATCCTTCTGAACTCCGGTCGCTGGAAAAGAATGTGGCGTATGTTCCGCAGTCCCTTCGTATATTGCTGCAAGAGACGTTCAGTGGCAAGTCATGTGATCTTGAAGTTGCATCAATTGGACAAAGTATCGTGCAACTTACCAGACCAAGGGCCATTGTAGCACCCATTCAGTATGGATTGGCGGTTCAAATGCACCAGCACTTTGGTTCCCGCTTTCTTGTGGACAGTTTACACAGCCACGGCTTCTGTCTGCCTTACGCAGAAGTTTTGAGGTTTTCGAAGTGTGCTGCCAATTTCAGGGGCACCAACATATCCACTGCAGGCAGGTTTGGACAGTTCGTTGCAGACAATGTTGATCACAACTTGCGTACGCTTGATGGGCGAGGAACATACCATGGTATGGGTATAATTGTTGCTGTCACCCCTGAAGTAAGAGACACAACATCAATACCAAGATTGCAGTCACCTGAAAACAACTTCACGGCAGCTCAAATTGAAATCAAATACTACCGCAGTGTTCGCAAGAAGGGTGGGCCTCTCGAATTTAGAAAGCTTGACCCCATTTCAGCATCTGACAAGCTTGAAAATCTGGACATACTGTGGAAAACGTCATGGTTGCTTCGACCAAAACGACCAGGCTGGTCCGGCTTAATGCAGAGTGTGTGCCATGGACCACACCCAGGGAAATCATCCGTCCATTTCTTGCCCATGATTGGCATGGACCCTACGGACATGAGTTGTATTTACTCAACACTTCACTTCGTTGCTGCGGAAAGCCATCGCCAGGGAACGACGCCAATGCTGACATTCGACCAACCGCTTTATTGGAAAGCGAAGACGATCATTGTTCATGAGAAGGAAGGAAGCGAACTGAAACCCATTGTTTTGAACCTTGGTGGCTTTCACTCTGTGATGATCTTTTTGGGATGCATGGGCCATGTTATGGAAGCATCTGGGCTTAAGGAGGTTTTGGAACTTATATACGCTGAAAATGCTGTGACCCAAATGCTGAGTGGGAAAGCCTATGCACGAGCAATCAGAGGCCACTTCTTGGTTGACACAGCCTTGAGTTCGATTGTGTTAGGCAGGGCATACGGTGTCAACCTCTCAATGGTAGATGAGGAAAGTGACGCATGCAAGGACTTCCAGGAGGCTGCAGATCTTTTGGATAAGCTGTTGCGTGAAGACGTTTCACCGGATGAAGTCTGCAGTAAAGACGTTTTCAACAGAATTTCTGAAAAACTTAAAGCTGAGAAGAGCTCCTTAGCAGAGCATAAGATGGGAAAGCTATGGATTCAATACATGGACATGATTGACCTGCTGCGTCGCTTCCTGAGGGCACTGAGAATGGGCGATTTCCTACTGTACCTCGGAACACTCCAGGAGATGTTGCCGTACTTTGCAGCGTGTGGTCATAACAATTATGCCAAGTCAGCCCATGTGTACATTCAAGACATGATTGAACTTGAGCAGCTCAACCCAGACATGTTCTGTCAATTGAACTCCGGTCTATTTGTGATCCGCCGAAGTGATCGGCTGTGGGCAGGACTGCCAAGCGACTTGGTTATAGAGCAGGTTTTGATGCGCTCTTTGAAAACGAATGGTGGATTGACACGTGGTAGGGGCATGGAGGAAACGCAACGCCTGCGCTGGTTACTTGCTATGCCAACCTGCGCTGAGGTGAGTGAAGTTATGCAAGAACTGACAGGGAAGCATTTCCACACCTCTGAGCAGCACAAAGAAATGACTGAAGCAAGGCGTGAACGAGATAGGAAGGACACAGAGAAGGTTCTCGCATTCTTCAAGGATTATGATCCATTTCAAGAATCAAATGAACTCAGGAATATTGCCAACGGTGTGACAGGACCAGCCTCGGCCAATCCTCATTTACTGTATGAGGTTGGTATGAACATTGTGCAGAAGATGGAAGGTAGCAATGCTTTTGACTTTTCATTTAGGAAGAAAGATCAAGTTGAGTCGTTGGGTGCAAAGGTTACAATCAGTGCTGAAAAAGTACCAATCGACCCACAGCTCCTTTTCCAGAGGCTCCTCATCTTTGCTAATAACAGGGACTTAGGTGTTGAAGAGGTCTTTGTGTATGAGTTGTCTAGCTACCCTACTGCTCTGTTCGATAAGTGGGGGAGGCTCAGGGAAGCCAATAAACCACAGCTAGGAGATGAGATAGCTGCTGTTGTTCCCAAGTCGTCATTGGAATCATTTGAGGAAGAAAGGACTGTGACCCATGTTCTGGATGGTGGTTCCTTATTGCAAAGGATTCCATGGAAGAAGGGTGACACATTTGAGGACATTGCAAGCATGTACATGAAGTTTCCAAAAACTTTCTCAACCCGGTGGTTGTATTCGACGGTTATAAATCAGGACCTACTACCAAGGACATGACACACAATCGACGATCAAAAGGAGTCTTTGGTCAAAAGGTGATGTTCACTCCAACCATGCCCCTTCGGTCAAAAAAGGAAAACTTCTTGTCAAACTCGGACAATAAGCAAAACTTCATTGACTTATTGTGTGAAACATTCAAGGCAAATGGAATTGACTGTGTCAATGCGCCAGCAGATGCAGATGTCATGATTGCGAAGAAGGGAATTGAGCATGCAAGGGAAACCGTGACATATGTGATAGGTGAGGACACAGACTTGTTGGTGCTGTTGTGTCATTATGCGGAACGAGGGATGAATGATTTGTACTTCAAGTCGAGCAAGGAAGGTGGGAAATGTTGGCATATTAACTCAGTAGCAGAAGCTCTCGGTGAAAGCATCTGTCGTGTCCTGCCAGTTGTCCATGCACTCTGTGGATGTGACACAACCTCACGACTGTATGGTATTGGTAAAGGGGCTGCCTTGAGGAAAGTGAGGGAAGACAACGGTTTCTTGAAATGTATAGAAGCATTCTGTTGCCAAAGTGGAAGTAAAGACGCGATATCATCAGCTGGTGAAAAGGCCTTGGTTTATTTGTACGGGGGAAAAGGAAATGACACCCTTGACGGACTGCGAAAGACAAAGTTTTGCAACAAGGTGGCAAAAAGTTCAACTACCGTTGAAGTTCACAGCCTTCCCCCAACAACCGATGCAGCCAAATACCACTCGTTCCGAGTTTATTGTCAGGTCCAGGAATGGATGGGGAACTGTGTGGACCCCGAGAAATGGGGCTGGTGTCTGCGGAAGGGACAGCTTGAACCGAAGACGATGGATTCGCCAGTGGCTCCTGATTCACTACTGAAATTGGTCAGATGTCAGTGTAAGGGCAACTGTGACACTCAACGCTGTAGTTGCAAACGGAATGACCTTGAATGTTCCAGTGCATGTGGTCAATGTAAAGGACTCTGTCAAAATAGCAACTTTGATGCAAGCACCGATGATCCAAGTGAATACGAACACCTATCATGAATTACATAATTGGCTCTGAATGATGTCATACTACGTCATGTTTTTTTTTTTTTTTTTTTATAAAAAAGAGGGACAACAGGTCAAAAAACCCATACAAGCACAAAGTGCCTGTGTCACCCCTTGTGAAAGAGACAGTTCAGCCTGTCTGTAAGGTTTTTCGGCTGTAAATTAACCACTTTCCAGGTGTCCAAAAGTTGGAGACTTTTTATATGTTCATCAGAGGGACCTAATAAACAAGTTAAAGCCAAAAAACGTTGTTTGTAATACATTTATAGGTTCTAGGAGCAACCAGAAAAAAGTTATCTGTAAATTGAAGCTTTGGACGGCGGCCATCTTGAATTTATGCAAATTAACCACTTTCCCAGTGTCCAAAAGTTGGAGACTTTTTATATGTTCATCAGAGGGACCTAATAAACAAGTTAAAGCCAAAAAACCTTCTATTGCAATTTGTTCTAGGTCCAGTTAAATGATTGCTAGATTTACTGGACTACTTTGTCAGCGTCACAGTTCCTCCCTCTCATGTCTCACACCTTACTATAGTCGGGTTTATTTCAGCTGACTGCAAATTGAATCTCTTTGCAAATGATGTCTCGATACTCAATGAAAAAAATATGAAACTACTAAATATCTATGCCATAATAATGCCAAGTCCCCATAATTAAGTTCTTCTGAAATTGAATATATTCATTATATATTGGCCAGAACAAATTGTCAGAACGCGTCATAATCATCAAGGGGTTAAAATACTGTACTTGTATTGGTCATCCGTTTCCACATCTTAATTTTCCTTCAGAAATTTTTTAAAGGTATCACTTTTAGTTCCCAGCGTTCATCACTCCCCAGACAGCCATTACACTCTCCATCCTTTAGGCTCTGTCACACCTCACACTTTAGAAGTATATTTTCTCAGTGTGTGTGTCCGTTATGAAATATTTAAATGCAAATGAATAGAAAGAATTATTCTTTCTTTTATATAATTATAATTAATGTAAAACTCTCTTATAAATTTGGCTTGATTATACAACTTCCTCTATTTCATCCTTAGTCTCTCTCCCAATCACTAGCTCACTTTCTCTCCTTCTTATACACTCTCTGTAATCCCCATTCTCTCTTTGGTTCCCCAGGCAACAGCTTACGGTGCGACTATAGACTGAGGTGGATGTTCGCCCTGAGGAACAGTTCCCGCAGCCTGTCAGTCCAGCGGAGTCTAGACGAGACCCTGTGTTACCTGGAGGGTGCCACATTACCCCCCAGGCTGGCTGTCACCCCGACCTATGACTCTACCACAATCGGCATAGGTCAGTGTGAGTGAATGAGACAAAGAGCACACTAGATAGCACTAGATAGAGAAAGATATGAAACTCAGCATAGAATGCTATCAGCAATAGAGGAAGAACAGTAAACGTTAACCCCTACTGTACCAGATCATTTTACAATTTATGTAACCATCAATACAAACTTTCTTCGCTATAAAGATTATTCTGCTGCAAGACATGATGATTCCCTTAAGGAAGCTGGGGAGTAACTGCAGTGGGACTGCTGAGAGTGGCAGAAGAACACGCGCGCACTATTGCCAGGCCACGCAGGTATATGATAAGGAGTTGCTGGAACTCATGTTTTATATGCCTGGATTCCCTCACTGTTGCTATTTGTGCCTCACCTACACAGAGAGCAATCCAGCAAACTCTCACAAACAACTTCCTATTAATTTCCCTACACATAACCCCCTCCGACTCATATGACGCGATAGGGTTTTGCCAAAAAACTCATATGATGCTAGTGCGTCATATGAACCTATCTAAATATCTCTCTTATAAGTTATATGACGCTCTAGCGTCATTTAGGCCTCAGTAAGTTAGGTAAGTTAGATCAGAATCTGTCGAATGGTGGCAACCCCAAGCTCCTCCGACTTCTAACAGTCCCTCAGTGAGATTTTGACTGTTGTGGGGATAATACCGTGCGGTTAACCTCCTCGCCAGTAAGTTAACTATTTCAGTCTGAGGGGTTTAACCCTTAAAGAGCAGGGGGGGGGAGTTGGGGTGTATATCACCGTATCTCCAGGTGGCTATATTTACCGACAATGACCTTAATTTCATGCTCTTGTACATGAATAAGCAAGAGCCAGAGTGTAATACAATTATATATACGTGAAGGTGCAATGATAGAGCTTTCCAATGAGACCTGAATCATCCCTATACGATATCTGGTTATCTTGCAACCATCTTGCAACCAAAGTGCAATTTTGATAACTTATTGGCAATTTGGTGTTTATCGGGGGTGAGGGAGGGTGGTATGAGAGAGAGATGTCTGTGTGGGGCCTCAGTATACACCGCAGAGCCGTGGTGAGCAGTTCAAGGCCGCCTATCATCCCTCCAAAGCCCAGTCTCTCTCTTATCACTCATAATAGCCTCAAAATGGCACCCGTCATATGACGGGTGCTGCAGGATAGGGCAATTTTCTCTCTCTCGTCATATGACAGTCGCCGCGAATTGAGGGTTAACAAATGCACCACACTTCTTTCCCAGACATCTAAATTACCTTTAACATACCTTGATTTTGGCTATAACTCTGTCAACCTTTGGGGAGACACTTGTTACAGGCAGCTTCACCTTTTGTCTCCTTCATACAAAATAAAATAGCAGTAAGGCTTTCAAGTCATGGTAGCGGCTCCTACTCGCTATTAGCAGAGAATAAGGCTCAAGTACTGGTTACGGATTACACGTGTCGCTCGTACTAGTGTATACCTTTTATACTGATAGATTAGGATCGGTGCTGGTACAGGATGGGTTAAGAAGCTTAGAAACAATTAATTTTCGCTAAGGCAATACATAATTTTAACCAGTGTCAACCTGAAGTCATATTTTAGTCTACACATACTGGCAAAGTTCGCACTAGTTGAGAGTTATTCTACTTCTTGAGATTTAGGTCAATATTACGAATACATTACTAAACCTGTCATAGGTAAGAGTCCAGTGAAGTGTGTGGGATGGATTTTCTGTCACAGACGAATAAGAGTACTATTTCAAATATTGTGAAGAGTAAATATGAACACTGACTTTGGAAGGTCAGTGTGTTGGCATGTTGTTTAAAACCAAGGTTTAAATTATTCTTTAATTATTCCAAAATAATTTCAACTAAGGCATAGGCTATATCAATTTTACACAGCAGGAAAGGCTACTGTTGAGCAATGCAACTAGATTGTTAACACAGACTAAAATTAATAGAAAACTAAGCATGCCGGTAAAGTATTGTCATAGTTTTGTGAAATTTTTAACAACTCTGTAATGAATCTCTAATAACTATAGGTCCAGTGACACGGTTGTTGGCTCTGCGTGAATCTGAGTTGCCTGAACCCAACCAGACATGGCTCCAGACAGCCAACCCTGACTGGGAGGATGAGGAGGAAGGGTCAGAGACAATGGATGCCAAGGAGGAGGACCAGAACCACAGGAAACGCAAGGGCCGTATACGCACAAATGGCCACAAGAGAGCCAACAACAAGATTAAGGCCCAGAATGATATGGCATCCGTGGACACACTGTCAGAACTAGAGACAATATTACCCCTTCCAGATACCCAGTCAGTGCCTGCACAGGAAACCAGGGCCCATGGGAACCATGTACACTATCATAATTCCCCTTTGATTATTGCACTCTGCATACCCCTCATTCAACTTCAACTTCATACCCACCCACATTGAGCTTCCACAAGCCTTCCAAACTCTGCATACTCTCAGGAACCCACGTCAGCATTGATTTTGCTTCTTCTCAGACACTAGCTGATACTTGGTGTGACTATCAAACAACTTGTGTTACGACCATTGTCTGAGGTGGTTGGTCGGCCTGAAGAACAGTTCCCACATCCTCTCAGTATGACAGAGTCTGGATGACACAGGCCAAATGATAAATGTTACATACCTTCAGAGATGTGCCAAAGTATATTTATAAATAATTTGAAATGATCACTCAATATATCGGAAGTGGACTAGAAAGCTAAATAAAATTTGCTTTGATAACGACGGTGGACTAGTGAGTCTGAGAATAGATTTTCAGCTGTTTTGATACGAAGGCTTAATAAAGGAAAATGTAACCACAGTATTTCATGGTCACAACCTACAAATAGTTTCACCCACATTAATTGTGCACGGATTTAGAGTCCACTCACCCACACCGAACTAAACCTAGGATAGCATAAGCAACTTTAATTAAAGTGTGTACAATAAAGTATATCTCGAGCATTGATGATATGACAAATGGTCGATTTAGCGTGAGTGTAAAATAACTAAAAACAAAAACTAATCAATTATCTAATATACACTGACAAGTTTGACAAGTCTTTCTTCCTCGACTGGAAAGAAGAAATGGACAAATGAAAAATGGTACCAATCGTTAGCCATGCCCATTTGTGGCTCTCATCTGTTAAAGCTGCACAAATGTCCAGGTTTTTCTGTGCAACGGAATACTGTAGCAACCTACACAAAACCTATCATCTACCACTCAATCACAATGTGAATCTGAATTTAATTAATCAATGAAGTACCTGAAGAAAATCTATTGCACTCTTCAGCTGCTTCATTGATGTCACCTCAAGAGATTCTGGCCTACCCTGAGGCTGACTGGTTGACTTGTTTGTGAATGACAAAACAATTCAATGTTAGCAAGTAGGCCTGCTAGACCTAAACTAATGTTCAAGCCACACATAAGCACATTCAAAGTAACCACAAACAGATACAAACATTTGGCCTAATTTGTCGGACATGGGATGGGTGACATTCTTTACTCTTGTCACTAATCACACTCACTTTTGATAAACACTGGTGGATAACTAAAAACAATATTAATAAAGGCTAATGATAATGATAAACAGTTTGGGATCAGTTTCATGTAACACCTCAGCAGGCTAACAGACCTTATTATAATATCTAACAAAAACACGGAACTAGCTCGTTACACACATGAACTTGGTTTCTTCAATTACCCATTCATTATGTCTTTGGACGAAATGTTTTATAAAAAAGATTAGGCCTATATAATACAAACACCAAAGGCAAGGAGTTGCTTGACAGTTTGACCTGATTTCCCGTGTTATAGTACATGGCAATGTAGGTAATCTCCCTTAAGGGGACGGTCCTCTTAATTACTGTTTCTAATGGCATGCAGTTATTATAATAGCTTGAAAATCACACCTGTATGCTGGCACTGCTTACCACTGACTTGCATGCATAAAACATTGATGGACTTTACCTTCTATTGGAAGTTATTCAGCTCTGACGATTCTTTATGGCAATCAAATTTTCGATCTGGATGTGTTATTTACGTCTTGTGCTTGTCACAGGATCGCTATATATTGGAGGGAAGCACTGTTCTAACAAATATTCAAAACTTAAAAGAGGCTAATTTATAAATCAATGTATAATTCTGAATCAGAAAATGTGAAGAAGCAAAGTTGTAGACAGATAATGAAGCAGCACATGTGATGAAGAAATCTTGCTATATTTTTCCACCACCAAGGCTTATGTTAGTATAATAATTAAAGAATGGCTTAATGCAGCTTCCTTTCATCCTTTATCGTACTATAAGATATCCGCATTCACAACACATGTAGCTTGTTCATCTGCCTACAACTGTACCTTGTGGGGAAGTGAAAGATATTATGAGATACAACCCTAGTCATAACTGTATGGGTAAACAGGTGTTTACAAATGATTAATTCTTCAAATGTATACCCTTATAATCTTAAATGTATATACTTAAATTTTAATGGCTACATGGGTATTGGACTTTCAGCCTTTCATACAAAATGGGGAAACAATAAACAAACTCTTTCTCTTTTAATTATCTCAAAATATCATTGTAATAAGAGGACCGTTCCCTTAGAGCTAAACCCTTGTTGTGTACAAATATGTGTAAACGGAATGTCAGATTTATTTTTGCTCCAACGTTAAGTTAGCACCATAGAATATTATATCAATATACATTTTAAAGATTGTTATGCTCCTGTAGTTATAGACGGAGTATATTTTACAGAAAGTTAGTGCCTTGATTATTTTAATAGTATTGAACAAATATTTCAAATCCGTTTGATGTTACTTTATTGAATGAAGTTATATATGTAAAGTATGTCCATTGGATTCTGCATAATACCCTGAAGGCGATTACTTCTACCAGACAAGTTTCCCTGATAATTTGTTTTTTAATGTGCGTGTATATATTTATCAGTAAAGATATGGATATAGGTGTATGTGTATGTATAAGCAGACTTTAGCATCAGTGTGGGTAGTATATAATATAGTATTGCAGCTATAGGTTGCCTGGTGTGGAGCCCCTCGTTCCTCTCATTAGTATGGACGTTGGACGTGGGTGTTGTGTAATACATTAACACTCATGGTCAACCCACGTGATGGTGTCTGTTGGGGTGGGCGTGGGCTGCCTACAACTGCCTTCCTCACTATTAAATTCAATACCGTAATTTTAAGTTTAATGCAGTAATCGAGTTATGCACAAGGGGCCTTCATGAGAGATTTATCTCAAAAGGCTCAGCCATTGTCATATGCTTTACAATTTATTTATTTTAACTGTATTTTGGATTGGCTAAATAAAACATTATTATTATTATTATTGTAACGTCATCTCATGCGTTTCTATGTACTGTATACTGTATGTGTGGATGTGTAATAATTCAATTCATAGCTGTGTACTGTATATTAGCTAATGCACTGTAACCGTTCTGTATATAGTTTGATGAGAGCCATTGATTGAGTGGATGCCAGAGTGTGCTACTTTTCGGTTATGTTTTTGTTGTATTCTGAGGTGGAGAATCATGTTTGAGTATTATAAATTAAGAATATTTCTTTTTTGTTTACTATCTGTGTATCAATCGGTGAGACTTATATTGTTTACGGTAAATGGCAAGCATCAAAATAATTATTTTTGTTAAACAGATTGTAAAATATATTTTTTGTATATAATATTAAAACTATTATTCAAAGATATATCATAATTTTACTACGAGTAAGGCTTAGGGGAGTTATAGTAATGGATGTACAGTATTTAAAAGAGAATAATTATCTCTCTCTCTCTCTATATATATATATATATATATATATATGTGTGTGTGTGTGTGTGTATGTGAATGTGTGTGTGTGAATAATCTTAATGTATGCATGCCTGATTTATCTTAAAAGAAATAAAGATAATTTGATAAATACTACATTTTGTTTACCTTCAAGCGTGTCATCCCAATCTGTGTGGCCATAAAATAGAACATGGGTAAAGGCCGCGTCATACAGAACTCGAATCCACCAGAACCCACTGGAATCGAACTTTTCACCGGAATTGACGAGAATTACGCGGCCTTAATTGAGTGTGACTTCAGAGTAGAATGCGACCCGTCAATGAACGGAATGTAACTCGAACGTAACTCGATGGACTCGAATGTAACCAAAATATGAGTCGATGTTAACCAGTAAGTGACTCGAAGGAAACCGGATGTGGAAAGAAGACTATTCGATCCCAAGTCGAATGCAGCTCGAATGACCAGAATGAGACCGGAATGTCAGTATATCATGACCAGAATTACATGAAGTTAAGTCGAACGTAAGTGGAACTAAGTTGAACGTAACTCGAACGTAAGTGGAACGTGACTCGAATAGGCAGAAGGTGACTCGATGAGGAACCTTTGAGTATATAAAGGGAGGATTGGTTCACAGGCACACCAGTAGTAACAGGGCACTCACCACGGCAACATAAGCACTTTCAATCACATACACACATACACGTACACGAGGGGAGGGGGGAGGGTGGAGATAGGGTTTTTCTGGACCCCCTTCTCCCTCATGTTTAGCCCCATTAGTTTTTGAGATGTTATGACGTTCATTCCATTAGTTTGGCGGTTATAACAAAATTGCCCTATTTCTTTGTTAATATTAAGACCTTTCGTGCCATTTAGGCATAGGTTTATTTCCTGGCGAGCGATAGCGAGCCTGTAACTTTAGGAGGAACTGGCCATCGGCTGGGACACTTTTCTACCGAAAAATGTACAAATTAATCTCGAATTGAGTGTGTTTTTTAAGCTTTGATGGATGTCTAGCGAAGAAAGTAAAACAAAATATATATATATAGGCTAAATAAAAAATAGACCAAAAAGTAACCCTACCCCCTTAACTCACACAGCTGGGGTGAAGGAAGAACACTTTTCATTGGTAGACACAACTGAGGGGAAGCCGGAGTTAAGGTGTGGAGAGTTAGATGAGTAAGTTTGATTCCAGGTACTACTTGAAATACAATGGCTTCGTATAGGGCCAATTTTATATTTTATTTTATTTTATTTTTATTTTTTCAATCCGTTATATATTTGGGGCCGCACCTAGTCGAGTTATATTCTGGTTGTATTCCAGTTACCTTCTAGTTGGATTCCACTTGTATTCTAGTACTTCTAGTCATGTTCGAGTCGACATCCAGTGTACACTCGATACATCAAGCAAGTATGCAGTCATCTACCAGTCATATTCTAGTCGGCATCCAGTTGTATTCTTCTTAATTCGGGTTATATTCAACTCTCATTCCATTACATTCAATTTTAAAGTGGAATAATCAACTTGTCATCCAGTTGACTTCCGGTCATTATCGAGTGGCATCGAGTTACATTCAAGTAATTCGAGTCGGCATCGACTATAAAAATTACATCAGAACATGACCAGAATAGGTAGAATGCAACTCTAATGAGACTCGAATGCGACCAGGATACGACTAGAATGTAACTCGATAATTTTTAACGGTTTTTTCACTCGATAAATCGTAGAAAGTTAACGCATGCACTAACTTTTTGCTCACTCACTCGATCAATCGAGTGACGACTAGAACATCACTCGAAACACAAGAATAGACAAGAATCTAACCAGAACATGTACAAGAATAGTCCAGAATGGGGAAGAACTGGCTAAAATTTGAATTTTTGAATTCATTCCGGTGGGTTCTGGTGGATTCGAGTTCTGTATGACGCGGCCTTTAGTTCACCTTACATTATTCAACACCTGCTGAGCCAGTATGTCGTTTAATTGTGAAGAATTATATTAAATTCATTTGACCCTAAATTCAGGAGGATGGGGGGGGGGGTCAGATATAGAATGTGTTCAATTATACTCAGGAAATGTGGTTCTTTACATCGTGGTGTAGAATGAAATATGCCATCGTCGAATGACTTCCCTTCTTCCTCTAAATACAGGAAAAGGGCTGCCCGTTACTTTACAATCAATCAATCAATGGGGGGCAAACCCTGTGACTCCACTCCGGAGGATCCCCTCTGGCGAAACTCCAGGCATCTGCCCGGCCCATATTAAGTATCCTATCTCAAGACTGGTCAACTTGCCCACGCCATGAGTTATGTGGTCTTCCCCCTAGGACTCGTCCACTCAGGGTTGTCCTCTGTAGAGAACACCTGGTGAGCTTAACGAGTTATGACTAAATGGTTAGAGATGGAGCGTCAAACTAATGGACAGTGGATTAATCTCTTGCGGGCTTTGTTGCTACACACACACACACACACATATATATATATATATTGTTACGAATTATCTTCAGAACTCATACAAAGTCTAAATAGGCCTCGGACACAACAACGCGAATCTGACTACTTCAGAAGACAGGTAGGGTTAATATCCCAATTCAGGTAAATCTACACTGCTATCACATGGAAGGAAATCATATTGATACACTGTCAATGGATTCATATCATATTATAATTCACTTCTGTCACTGTAAAATAACCTACTGTGTAAGTAAATTATATAGGCACTCCTCAGGACGAAATGAGTTAGGCTAAGCAGACTTCTCAAAAATATCAGAAATGAACTTGATTAACTATCAAAGAAACACGTTGATAAATTACTCCTATAAGTATCAAGACTCCTCACTTAAGCAGGCAATAATAAATACAATTAATTTGATTGAGAATTAAAGGAACATTTGACTCAAATGACTCATCAAATATCGGGTGCCTAATTAAGCCAATAAAATATAAATGTCCCACTGGGACATAGTGAAAACAATATGGGAAATATAAATGTCCCACTGGGATATCGTCAAAAACAATATGGGATATCTGTATGACAATGTCAGCCCAGGTGGTTCTTAATGTACAAATAATAGGCTACCGAAAATCATTAATCATGCATTCTTTAAGTAAGCTATTTTACTGGAATGTTAAATCTGTAGGGGTGGCATTTATCACACAAATATCCTGTATGCAGATCCTAACTAATGCGCACATATTAAATATATAACCCAGTTCATCAGAGATACAATATAAAATTATATCTTTGATCAAAAGGTTAATCAACACACATAAATCTAAATCAATACAAGAGATCACTGCAAAAATTTATATATTGAGAATAGCAAGGCTCCGTATCAACACACAAATACTCACACACACAATCGTGTCTGTAGTTCAAGATGCCAGGAGCATCCCTCTGCCATCAGCTGTTACCACTCGTCTCTGACTGAGGGACCGCGTGCACATGCACATACACACGCCTGCAACACCAGCCCTCGTCCTCAACCTGTCACACCTAGCCCTCGTCTTCCCCTTTCTCTCTCTGAGGGACCGGCGAGGCAGTATATATACGGGCGGGGCCTTATGCAAGACGACTCCATGGACCTCGACACTCACCAAGATGACTCTTATGAAGAGGAAGATTCTGAGGAAGAAGAAGTGGATGTGGAACTATCTGATGCTGAAGATCCAGAAGAAGATGACAAGACCCCTTCTACACCACTTCAGTCAGCCAGCTCTACACCAGAACCGACCATCTTGACAACTCCTCTCCCTCCTGTTCTAACACCACAAGTTGTGAGGGAGAAGCAGCCAGATTATGACCCAAACTTTGCTTATGTGACAGATGAACAATTTATAAGTTTTGCAGAAGACCTTGAAACTTGTACTCTGGCTGAAATGAAACAAAAATACCCCTCTACCTGGCTTCATGAGTCGAGACTAACACCGGAGGGCAGAGCACGCGTATCGAAGGTTAAGAATCATATGAAAAAAAAACTTAATAAATAACTAGAAATCCACCAAGAATCTTCAGCTTCACCATCCGCTTCATAAACAACACCATCTCCCACCTTCACCAACATCAACGGCCTTTCCACACCACCAGCACCACCTAGCACTCCACAAGAAGCACTGATACTCGTCGACTACTCTTACTTATCACATCCAAGAATCACCAAAGAATTGCAAGGAGGACGGCCCTCCACCTTTTACTCTTCAACTTTGCTCTTCATTTCCATCTTTACTTCTCTCTAATCCTTAGAGACCTCTCACCTCCCCAACCTGTCTATCCCCCCCACTCGCACTCACTGAGGGGCACTCCTCACATTCAAAATGTCCAAAATGACAAAACACAGTTATTGGTCCCTTATATACATTAGAGGGTGAATATCCCAATCACAAGACCCTCACTCGATAGATAGACACCGCCCACACAATATATTCACAAGGCATCCTCGGACAATGCGAGGTATTCATATAAGCACAGATAATATCACTTATCAAGTCTTGCAAACCCTCAACTTGATTTTAAAGTTCTAACATCATATGATCTCATTTGCCCATCATAAAGTTTCTTAAATACATCATGCCACTTGTAAAATTACACTGATTGTAATCCTGGACACATTAATAGTCTATGGGCTGATATAAATAAGATGATGCAACATTATGTAATATCTAGAAACGTTAGTTGGGCTATAGGGAGACATTCCACACTCCTTGTCTTTTACAGTAGTAGTGTCCCTATATAAATCTAACTGTTTTTCAACATTTAAAAGCACATAGATGATATACTGCTCACACAAGTGATGTCCTGACGTCCTGGCGGTGGCCAAGGGCCGGTATACCTTACAATATATATATATATGTATATATACCTAGGTCTCGAATCAAGTCCCGATGTGTGAAGGGGATATGTTACTGAGAATATAATATGTATCGTTCTTAGTGATATTACATTACCACAAAGCCTACCCATAAACCAAAAAAACAAATGTGTTGGTTCCATTTAATAGTAAGTGAGAAGCTTAAAAGGTTTTGGAGATAGAAACAGAGAGGAGGGTGACAGATGTTGTGATAAAAGCCCAATATATAATACAAATGGAAAGTACAAACATAATATATGACGTTATTTTGAAATACTCTTAGCTAATATGGATATAATTAAACAGACAAATGGCATCAGCAACAAAATTACTTCATTCATTCATATCCAAACCCTCAAAGTCTGTAATATAACCAAGTCATTGATAATTAACATGATATTATTTAATGATGGCAAATACATTAATCAAACTAAAAAATCCGTACTTTATTAGCTGAAGTGTCAATATTACTAGGCACTAAATTAGGCGTGCTTAGCCGGATTTATCCAGACAGGAAGCAAGACAAAATATCAATATAATCACTATGTTGCCCGGGTTTGGGGCACCGGCATCTCTAGTGAGGATGGTAGTACATCCCTCTGAGCCTAGGATCTTCAGAGGTAAGTTGTTGCTGCTGGATCCAAGGCAGCTCCTTCTTCAGCTACCATCAGCTCCTTCTTCAAATATATGACAGCTCCTTCTTCATGTATAAGGCAGCTCCTTCTGGTACAGGCAGTGTCTTCTTCAGGTATATTAAGCTCCTTCAGATACAGGCAGCTCCTTCTTCAGGTACAGGCAGCTTCATTTCCAGGTATTGACAGGTCCTTCTTATATTGTTTATTTTGTTTTTTCTATGTGAATGAGGGAGAAAAAAGGCATAACTGCCTGCAGCGAGTGCCTCCCCCAAATTTCAAAGAGTGACAGGGCCGAAATCAAGGGACGTTCGAGCTAAAATACCTGGACACACGGAGTTTGAAGCAATATAAGTCATAGGAAGAGTGAAAGACTGATTCTGGGAGAGTTCCAGAGCTCAGCAGTTGAATAGAAGAAAGTCAGAATAACGTTTCACTCTTGGGTTGGAGAGTCGCACAGAGTAGGGGTGGGATTGTGTTGCAAGGCGGGTACTATGTACCCTACGTAGAGGAGGTGGTATACACTGGGAAAGCTCCGAGGAACACTTATTATTGTAGTAGCGATAGAATAGCGAGAGAGATGCAACATTGCGGCGAAGAGAGAGAGATTGCAGAGAGTTGGTGAGTGGACGGGAGTTGATGATACGAAAGGCTTTCCTTTCTACTTTATCTAGGAGTGCGGTGCGAGAGGATCCTCCCCACACATGTGAACAATACTCAATACAAGGACGCACTGTGCCCCTGTACAGAGCAAGAAGCTGCACAGGGGTAAAGAACCCCTTGAGGCGGTTGAGCACACCCAGCTTCTGAGCCTAAGGACTTCAGAGCCCCCAGGGCAGCTCCTTCTTCAGGAACAGGCAGCTCCTTGTTCAGGTACAATATAGGGCGTGGGAATGGGAGGGAAGCAAGCTAAGTATTATTTATTAATAACTTGGTGCTGTACGGAGGCGTATACATTATTCAAATATAACCAAATAAATATTCACTTTAGCAGAGTTGTTTATGAAAGCTAGATTATAAATTCATTTGGTGAAGGGGAGCCATGGATAGTGTGTGAATTGTATAAGCTTAACTTTGAACAGGAAAGGTCTCTGCAAGGCAAAAACAAGAAACAGTAACTTTCACTACAACTTAATGTTCTTACAAGTATTGATAGGACAGGAGCTGAAGACTTCTCAGGGGTGGTGGAGAAATGCCTGGTGCTTTACTTCTGCATCCCATGCACGGCGTGGTGCAGGGGCATACGTCTTCTTGCAGTTTGTCTTCTTCTGTGCCCATGGTGATCTCACAAAGTCACTTAGGAAGGGTATTTACGTACTACCTCCTTAACAGGTCCTAAGGAGGAACACTGCGAGTCTGTGGTGTTGGCAGCGAGAGAACTCAGTACGATACCCAGATCTGACATGGCTCTTTTGTTTGCAGGTTTGACGAATGCCTCGAGACTGAAATGACTTGAGTGTGATTTTGTAGTGACAGGTTACCTCGACATTTGGGCTCATTTTTGCGAGTTGGTCTCACCCACAGGATAACTTGTGTGCTCATCAGAGTCCTTCGACTGGAACGTTGACAAGATGTCTCGACAACCCTCCACAAGATACTTTGTAGAGTTTGTTAGTGGTACAATGGCACGATGCCTCACCACATAATTTTTCAACATTATACCTTGTCAATCCCCTACAGGATACCTCGTAGACTGACCTTGCCTTGGTGAAGATGGGCTGACTCCGTGTTGGTGCGGTTGAGGTATATGTCCTATATCCATTCCACCTTAGGGTCCTGGGGTTGCTGGCATGAAGGTATTACCGATCCTTCACCTGTGGCTTGACGTTATGTATTTTTTGCTCTTGTGATCAGGTAAGGATGAGAGGAAAGGCAGCAGGACAGGTAAAGCTGGCTGGATATTCCCCCGGGGATATGGAGGGTGGAGCCAGTGATGTAGTGGCTGTGGGCAAAACTTGTTACATCAGTTATCCCGAAGAGGATAGTGTCTTCAGGGGAGGATGCGTTGATTTCCGTGATGTTGCTGGTGTTGAGGTGATAACTGCGAGGCGGCGTGTTGGGGCTTCTCTTTAGGTTGCTTCGTACATAACAGTAATAAGCACTGACAATGATGAGGTTTGTCTAGGAATACTGACTGTAATATCAGAACCTACAGGCTTTCCAGCTATGATATTGGTCTAGTTGTGCTTCCGGATGTCTGAGCCTCTGTAACTAAATTGTTCAGAGTGGCATACCCCAAACTGGCCAAGGCCTTAAGTGCTCAAATTCGACTATAATTTGACAAATAATAGTGCCCAACTCGTCATTCTTGTGGATCTTGATAGGAATTGGTACTGTGGTTGAGTAAGACATGCATTTCAGAATTCTGAAGTAGACTTTCTGACATGTTAATTGAGTTTCGAGCAAGGGACAATTATAAGCTGTGTTTATTTATTTTGTATTTGCTGTTGTTCCTCCGGTACTGGTGCCGTGTCATTGAAAATATTTTTAACATCGTTCTTAACACCAAAACCACTCCAAATGAAATTGATGAAAGTATCATAATTCTCCCAGGATTCGCACCCAGGACACCACATACGGAACTTACATGCTCTAACCATTACACCATCAAGTCAGATAAAGGTACAGCACAAACTCCAACACACTAATACATTGTCTATCTATCTATCTATCTATCTATCTATATGCTCAGGCCCAATCCCCATTTTAGGCGTAGCCGACTCAAGACAGAGCAAGAACAGGGAAAACACAAAAACAACATACAACAAAAAATAAACACAGATAAAAAACACAAACTCTCACACATCCAGGTCACCCAGGAGAAGACCCAGAGACCAGGGTTACCAAGGTCGCTCCAGCACTCCCCCGGCCCCTGACCACCCGGAGAGGTTCCGATCTCGGCAGGCAGACATGCAGCGGAGCCAAAGACACAAGCCCTCCCACCACACTTCCAGGCACACCCTTCATATTAATCGTCTCCCCGGGCCAGGCGCCTGATGGACTATTATCTAGTCCAACTTGCGCCCGACCCCTTACTCCAAATGACCACGTGTTCACTCAACTATTCACAAGCATTCTCCATTCACTCCTGTCCACCACCCCTTCCCCTGCCTGATCTATAGTCATTCCTCTATCATCCAAAGCTTTTCTTACACAGTCTCTCCATCTCAATGGGGTCTTCCTGCCCTTCTATCTCCCCTTGTACCTGACTTACATATTCTCTTTGTAAGCCTTTCATCTCCCATTCGTTCAACATGACCATACCAGCTCAGCACCCTTCTGTCCACTCTGGCTGACAAATGTTCTTGCTGCCCCACTCTCCTACGTATCTCTTCATTCCTCAATCTGTCTCTACGAGTAACTCCACACATACTCCTCAAGCAGCTCATCTCCATCACATCCAGCCCTCTTTTCTCCTTTTTCTTCAGAGCCCATGTCTCAGCCCCATACATCACTGTTGGCACAACAATTCCTTGATACAGTGCACTTTTTACTTTCACTCCGAGATTTCTCGTCTTCCACATACTTCCCATTGCTCCGAAAACCTTCCTTCCTTCACACACTCTCTGTTTTACCTCCACTTCCATACCTCCACTCCTGCTTATCGTTCCTCCTAGATATTTAAAACATTCTACTTGTTCCAATATTTCCCCATCCAGCCTCACATCTAGATTCACCCTATGCTCTCCCCTATTACACACCAATACTTTACTTTTATTGACGTTCACCTTCAGTTTCCTCCTTCCACAAACCACACCAAACTCTTTGACTACCCGCTGCAGTTTCTCATCAGAATCCGCCACCAATGCTGTGTCATCAGCGAACAGCAACTGATTCAACTCCCAATCTCTACCATTCTTTCCTACTAAACCCAATCCTCTTCCCATAGTTCTCCTTTTCACCTCCCTCACCACACCATCCATAAACATATTAAACAGCCATGGTGACATTACACAACCCTGTCGCAAACCTACCTTTACCTCAAACCATTCACTCAACTCACCATTTCCTACTCTCACACATGCTCTGCTCCCTTCATAAAAACTCTTAACTGCTTCTAACAAATTTCCTCCTATTTCATAAATCCTTAACACCTTCCACATTGCTTCACGGTCCACACGATCATACGCTTTTTCCAAGTCCATAAAAGCCCAAAATATCTCCTTATGCTTCTCTAAATACTTCTCGCATAACTGTCTTACTGCAAACATCTGATCCATGCACCCTCTTCCCCTCCTAAAACCGCACTGTTCTTCTCCTATTGCAACTTCCGTACACTTTATTATCCTCTCTATCAACACCCTGCCATACAGCTTTCCAACCACTGACAATAAACTAATACCTCTATAACTTGAACACTCCTGCCGATCACCCTTCCCCTTGTACAACGGCACAATACATGCACTCTTCCAGTCTATTGGTACCATTGACACAGCAAAGCACACATTGAAAAGTCTCACCAACCAATCTATTATCACATCTCCACCCTTCTTTATACACTCCACAGCAATACCATCCAAACCTTCTGCTTTTCCCGCTCTCATTTGTTTCACTGCTTCTTTCACCTCATTTTCCTCAATCCTTTCATTCATTCCCTGCCACCTGGGTGGCCTGGGTAACCTATCTCCATCCACCTCTGCTTCAATCACTGCTTCTCTTCCATCTCTTGTATTTAACAAAGATTCAAAATACTTGGCATATCTTTTCCTCACTTCAACTGGTTCCACTAGTAATTCTCCATTTTTATCTTTCACTGACTCTTCCCTCTTTTGTCCTCCTTTCCTTACTTTATTTACCTCCTTCCAGAACATCTTCTTTCGTTCTTCAAAATTCTCACTCAGCCTTTGGCCCCACCTTTCGTTTGCATCTTTTTTCGCTTCTCTAATTTTCCGTTTTGCCTCTCTCCTTTTCTCCTTGTACCTCTCCCATACCTCAACACTACCATCCTGTAAAACCCTCTCAAAACACTGTCTCTTCTCCTCAACTGCCTTTCTCACCGTATCATTCCACCACTCGCTTCCCTTCCTGATACCTCTGCCTCCTACTTTCCTTTTGCCGCATACTACCTCTGCACTTGCTTTCACTCCTTCCTTAAACTGTTGCCATTCAACCTCTACTTCTCTCTCTTCCATCTCTCTCACTTCCATCCACTTTTCATTTAGTCTTTCCTTGTACTCCCTCTCTTTTTCACTCTTCTCTAACTCACTAACTTTTATTACCTCTCTTACTTCACGCTTGTCTCTTATTCTCCTGTAACTCTTAACTCTTAGCTTTCCCTCCATCAGGTAATGATCTGACATACCCTCCGCCTCACCTCTCATCACATTCACATCCAGCAGTCTACACAATCTTTCCCTTGTCACCAGCACATAATCCATCAATGCCCTCTCTACAATCTCTCCCCTCACAAGTCTATGCCAGGTGTACTTGTGTATACGCCTTTTTTTGAAGAACGTATTACCTACACTCAATCTACACTCTTCACATACATTTTTCAGTCTTTCTCCACTCTCGTTACACCATCCACACCAAAACTACCGATGACTCCCTCAACAGGCTCATTAACTACCCTAGCATTTAGGTCCCCTAAAACTATAACATTTTCATTTTCATCAAACCCTTGTAGACAATCTCTCAAATCCTCCCAGAAACCCTCTACCTCGTCTAACTCTCTTTCACTTCCTGGTCCATACGCACTTACAAAAACCCACCTTTCACCCTTAAACCGCATTCTCACCCACATTAGCCTTGATGACACCTCTTTCCACTCTTTTATAAACTCTCTCAACTCCTCCTTCACAATAATAGCCACTCCTTCTTTCCCCCTGACTCCCTCGTCTACTCCAGACTTTCTACCTATCACGTTTCCAAAATCCACTTCTCCCTCGCCTTTCATCTTTGTTTCATTCAGTGCTAGGACATCATACATCCTTCTTTCAAATAACCTTCCAATATCCTCTCGCTTCTCATTCGTACTACATCCACGCACATTCAAAGCTCCTATTCTTAGGGTCCGGGACCACGAACGTGTTCCCTCGCCCCTATCTCTGTCTCGTTTTTTTGGTAGATTTATTTAAGGGGAGAAGGATACCAGGCCCCCCGCCCCCGATCCCCTTTAGCCGACTTCTACGTCTTACCGGAGAAAAGCGGTGGTGGACATTTCTCACCCCCCCACCACAGAGGAGGCTACCTGCACCAGAAAGTGGCGGGCGTTGGGGTCGCCGCATCCCTACGCCATTTGAAAAAATTAGAGATGCAGAAGGAGAAAAAGATAGAAGGGGCTATGGGAAGTAGAGGACACCAACCCTCACTCTGACAAAGGGTCAGCCCACCACCAATTGTAGTTGTTCAAACAGTGAACGAACCCGTGATGTCCTAGCGCATCCATGACCAACAGCACCAGCCCAACCCTAATGACATACGTGGGACATTTGTTCCTGGCCGCAATATTAGTGAGTGTTCTCTCACATCAACAATAGTGATCAGACATAATTATAATTATGATAGATATCGAATTATTACAAAGCTAAATCCAACTAAGATATTCAGCTCTTACTAAGTGTATATACTGTATACATATGTAATAATATAATACAATGCGGGCATGTATATATTCACAAATAAATGAAAGGCTTTATTCATACTAACAAAATAAACTAATAGTAAACAAACATTCTCAACCTCCCTGAAGCAAAAGCCAATAAACTAAATGACTTTATTTAATTGTATCCCTCCACAAAACAAAACATCAAAAATATATACCGATCCGGAATGTTCCTGGGCCAGTAAGCCAGATTGATATGAATAACACCAACTATTCCATTTATGGAGACCCTGTTTGTATATTAAACAATGACTGTAATCCTATTACCCCGAGAGTGATCTGGTTCAGCGACACCAGAGAGACACAGTATATCCGTATAGAACATTAGCGTTCCCTGGCATTCAAAAGCGCCTGTGCCCTGACATTTGCTCGTGATTTTCACCATCACCAGGCATCCATTATACTTTCTTGATAATTTTCCACTAATAAACAAAATATAATTGTACATTTAACTTGTCACCATGGTAAAGTTAGGGGTCAATAAACCCCAATGATGTATTAGCTTAATATACAGGTAGGCCTACTGTGTATTGATTTGAACTATTTAGATTGTCACAGATTATTTATCCCAGGTCTATTACCGTTCCTGTATTTTGGTGTGTGTTTGCCTATCATTTAATTCGTTTTTATTTCCAATGTATAAGACCAGATATAGTGAATATTAGAGTGCATCTGGAAATTTGCTAACCACTCGGCTACTTGTGTAAATCAGAATTTATGGCTTCAGTCAAAACTGTCGTTTGTATGTATATCACTAGCAAAATTATACGTTGTATATTATAGACCTACATCAAGGTAATTGCTATAAACGAGAAACAAAACTGGACCCATGGCCGAAACCTGAGGCTCTCCACTATAAAACATGCTCGCACTCTGATTTTACTCTGTCTTGTAACCCGATGTCTCAATATCTTCTAATTTTCTTTGGATGCAAATCATCTCTAAAATATTTGTCATATTCTTACATGGCACCTTATCGAATAGGGTTTGGAAGTCTTGGACAATTGTGTATAGTTATGTAGTCATATCCTTATACTGTATGCATATAGCTTATTTTATAAGTCAATCAAATATGTTATGCATTACATATTAGATCTTAAGCCATGTTGATTATCCCAGATTAACCTCTTTGACATTAGATACAAATTATCTCTTTAATATTGTTTTCCAGAATACTTTTTATTATCAATGCTTACTAATTGAACTGTAATCATTTACTTTGGCCATATTTTAATATTTGTTTAATAACATAATATTCGCAGCTTTCCAATTACTTGTTCCGATATCTTTTTAAAGAGACATGTTAATACATATTGACATTAAGGACTTCCTCTTATACAGGTTTCAATATTCGGGGGTTGACGGTGATCAAACCTGGAATGTTATTAATATTAACTAACTTGCATTACCGTACATAGTACTCAATAATGGTAGTGGTAAAATGTGCTATATCGTGTAATGCAATTATATCCTCCGAGATAGGGTTGAATACCTTCTTAGTAAACACAGAACAAAACAATCATCGTTAAGCATATTTGCTGCAATGTTTTTGTAATTTGTTATTGTATGACCACTATATCTTAACCTCCCAATTCCATGTTTATATTGTAGAATTGCTTAGGGTTATTAGCACTCTGACAATTATGTAACCATAACTAAGTAAATAATACATAACGCACAGGTAAGACACAACAACATAACCCTTTCTTCTTCTGTGTCACGCTTCACCTGCTTCCTCTGCCAAAGAATAATAAACAGGTGTTATATAATAGTGGTAGTACACACGTAAAACTGTCTACAGGGATGTGCTGTCTCTCCTCCTTTTTCTCTCTTTTTAACTACAAGCACAGTATTACTGAACAAGCAGGCGAGGTTGGTATTTAGACTGGTGATTTGTTCACGGTCTGGAAGGTACGACAACTTAATCAGTGTAACATTAAAGCTTTACCTCAAACTTGGACACCTTCACCAGGGAGCAAACTTACCAGCAACACCATCGACAATTTCCAAAGCACTGTCTGATTTTCAAATGTCAGGGGAGTCATTAAGTGCATAAACATAGCACATGTTCCTGTTAGCAAAGATATATCGGCCAGTGGCCGAACGCACCTAGACATTCAACTTTAGTCGCTTGGCTCTGGTAGCGCGGGTTCGATCCCAGTTACCTGGGGGTGAGGTTTCTGTACAAATCTTCCTAGCTGTGAAGGTTAGGTGTGGATACGCCACCTCTGGGTTCCACCTGATTCCCTGGCTCTTGTTGCAGCCAATATCAATCTGATGACTTCTTCGGTTATGATAGGGTTAATAAAGTATACACATGATATTGTTTGTACGATGACTACGCACTTAATTACTAATAGAGTATTCATCTATAACCATTAAAATATTTGTTTTTGCAGTGAATGTTCACTAGTGTTCTGTCAAATTTAGTAGTGTACTGTAGTTTGCAGACTATGGATCTACAGTATATGGGATGGCAAAATGTATTTTCTTTGTTTTGTGCTATCATTACTTGTCGATTCGAACTCACGACAGGTGTTCACCCAGACCAGATTGTGTTTATGCATCATTAGGTAATCAAAAATGTCCTGGCAACATTTGTGTGTGTGTGTGTGTGTGTGTGTGTGTTTGTGTGTGTGTGTTAGACTTACGTTGGAAAATAGATTGAAGGTGGATGAATTGAAGTGACATGGTTATTCAAAAGGCTTTCTTCTTAAGCTACCAGACGCTAAAAATTACAGTAAACATCGGTTGTTTAATAGCAACATAACCTACCTGGCCACGGAGTCATCCTCCACTGTTTTAACATTTACTTCTAAACACCCGTCATTAATTAACCTTCGATCATTCCCATGCTTTCCGCGTCTAAGCGTGAATAATTACGGTATAATATTGAGCCGCTCTAAATAATGGGAAGATGATAGCTGCAGCCTGAAATTAGTAATGCAAATGTTCCTTCGGGCGTTCTTGTTTTAACCACAGGGGAAGCAAAGGTTAAGGAACGCTAAACGTCGAAGTTTTCCTCGTATACTAGGGTACGAAGGGCGAATATATATATATATATATATATATATATATATATATATATATATATATATATATATATATATATATATCGGTATATATACAGTATATATATATATATATATATATATATATATATATATATATATATATATATATATATATATATATACCGGTATACTGTATATATATTGTAAAATTCATGTGTGCAGCACTGTAACAAAATTACAATAATTATTATTACGGGGGTGATAATCGCTTGAGTTTGTCTTGTAATTCTGATTAATCGAAGGAGAACATAATTATAAGGAATATTTGTTGCTTGGAATGAAAGGGATTACAAACCAATGTGGATAATGATCCTCATAACACTATATTTGTCTGATAACTCTCTCTTTCTCTCTTTCTCTCTCTCTCTCTCTCTCTCTCTCTCTCTCTCTCTCTCTCTCTCTCTCTCTCTCTCTCTCTCTCTCTCTCTCTCTCTCTCTCTCTCTCTCCTACTATAATAGATCAAAGGAGTCTGGATCTTCAGCAATACTTTAGTATCTCCATTCTCCAGATCTGACCACTCCCAAAGCTCAGTCAGTCACCCTTGGTAAATATTGGATATACTCAAATGCTGATTGGGTATATTATATTATATATAAATATGAAAATTACGCCAATTTAATTATCAACAAGATTGTTGGTACCACGTAAATTTAATTGCTAGTTTTGTATACAAAACGATTTTTTTTTCTTTTTTTCTATATTCAAACTACTTACCCTCTCGGGCATAGAGGCTGATAGCCTTTACACTCTACCGCTGAACACGGTGAGGCCTGTGAGGTCTTGCTCCAGTCTAGGGAGTGAGACATGCGAAGCTTCACGGCTCGAAGCAACTCCATCTCTGAAGCCGCTCCGCCTCTGTGCTTCACAGTCTCGTCCCCCAGGCTCGGACCCTCACTTAATGTAACATAGGTTTTAATGCAGTAATAACAAGTACAAACATAAACAAACATGAACATATCTACTTCTCTTTAAACAAAAACACCCTTTCGAGATACATTTGTACATGTTTAGGTAGAAATATGTCTTAACCCCTTCATTGCCAGATTGTATTCAGGTTAAGAAGGGCCCCCACCAATTAACAGGGTTCGAACTAGCTCACTTACCCATATCTACTACCACTAATCCTTGTTAAACCGCACATGATCGTCTAAATATAACTAAAATATAATTTAAAAAAGTCGCCGGTACAGTAGGGGTTAGATAAATGGGGCAAAAGGTATAAACATCGCCAAACTAATGGGACGAATGTCTTAAAATATCCTAACAAATGAGGCTAGACATGAGAGAGAAGGGGGACTTGAAAACAACACCAAATATTTCCAATATAGTGAGTTTCTAGTGAGAGATGAGACAGCAGCAGGTGTGGAGGTGGCCATATATCTCAATATATAAGATCTACGGGCTCCATAGTTATCGTCTTCACTATATTAGTATATATTTCTCCAGTACCAAGCTATATATCTTTATATACCTACGGCCATTTACCAAGCGGCTTGTTTACCTATAAGGACAATAACCTTCAGCGGGCTATATAGGTGCACTAGTGGTAAACAAACTGCTAGAGGTGGCAGTGGTACACAAAGCACCACAACCAGTGGTAACCTACAGTACAGGGTGAGGGCTGGTCCTATCCAGAGAGAGGTTTGGCTCCCTCTATCCAACCTTAGCCGTTTTTGTCTGTCTCTATTACTGTACTACTGTTCCTTCTAGGTGCTGGCGAGATCGCCCGATTAGATGGCAATGCAAGGGGGGCTGTAGATGGTGGGGGCATTGGCCCGGGGGTGCAAACCAGTGGGCTGATGGTCCCCTCCCCGCTGCCCTCTCAGATACACAACTCATCTCTCCCTGGCCCCTTCGGTGGCCCGAACATCTGGAGAGGCTTCGGTCTACCGGACTCGGGACTGTTCGGACAGACAGTCTGAGGAACTACAACAACAACAACCTACAGGTACACAATGTTAGTTGATGGCCACCGGTCTTAGACAAAGCCATGGGTGGTAGTGATACACAAATAATTACGGTCAGTTGTAAACCAAACCATTTTATTACTGCTACTGACACAAAAAGTACTGGTGCCAGTTATAAGTGAAGCACATCCACATGTGGTACACAAAGCAGACAGAGAGCTGGATGGTGAGCTGCTGTTAACTTCGGACGCAGTACTAATATTGAAGTCTTCCGTGTTGTCCAGGTACTTTTGTTTAGGCACAACATCAGTATTAATATAGGTAAACGGGGGTAGAGACATGTGTATTATGTGCTATAGCTCAGAACTTGACACTAGTAGATCTGGTTTGCTGATAATTTCTCCCGGGAAATAACATTCTGGCAATACATTTTCTCTGTAATTTCGTCATGGACTATCGTCATGTTTTTTGCTGAGAAATGAGTTAATTAGTTTTGTTGATATATATATATATATATATGACGGATTAATCCGCTATATCCTGATTCCGCTACATCCCATTTTAGACATTCTTTTGGTGCATTGTCGTGTTGCCATTAAGCCATCACAGACATATCGATTCAATGTCCCGTTTTATGGAAAGCGCACCTGTTTGCACGAAATGGAGCTCACGGTCTTGCTGTAGCTCTTCTTCGTCATTAGTGTCATCTGAGCAATTCGACGAAGCTCCAAATGAATATATGCTGTCAAACGTGGAAAATTACATTGTCAAATTAATTTTATATCTTAGTGTGAAACGGTCATAAATCTTACTTATCTAATGTAGCAGAACTCCAGTACGTTAACTTTCTTCATTTTGATTCTGCAAACAACTTTGGTCTTAGTGTTCAACCTCGTGGAGGCAGCTATTTAGGAGCAGGAGTGTGACAAATGTTCCTGATACGGCACTAACAGACAATCAATTCTGCAAAACACAACCTTCTTCATAGCGGAATCGGGAGACACAATAATTAGATCAATAATAACCCACAATTATTCCCTCGGTAATACCAGCAGTAGTAGTCAATATCAGAAAGGCAGTTAGGTTGTGGTAAAAGCCGGCCTCACTTCAATTCCCCCCTCATTATTTGTTTTGTTTTTGCACACAGGCTGCGAGGGAAGGTCATTTTTGTCTTTACTACAAATGCAAAATAGGGAGGGTCGTATATTGGACGAGCTGCTGAAAAATGTGGGTGCATATACACAGGATTTTGTTTTAATAGTTTGCGGTTAGGAGTAATGAAGCACATTGATTTCCGCTATATTATTATTATTATTATTATTATTAGTTGAGGGGCCACTTCCTATAATAATACTTTATGGGTTGACATATATTATGTTGTGCATAGTTTAGTTATACATCTACAGCGACACTCTAACTGTGGAAGACGCTCCTCACATTAATACTGACTGCACCATTCACAAGCTTGTTCATTGTAGATTTGTCAAATGTTGTTGTGTATGTCATTGGCCCTAGGAAGCTATATATGAAACGTTGTCAATAAATTGGTCCTTCTCATTTAGTGTATAATTATATGCAACTACAGCGGTAGCCATGCTATTACTCTATATTAGCTAAAACGCCCGTCAAATCCTCAAGATTCAAGACATTATCTAAAAATAGTCAAGTATGTTGTGGAGGAAATACACAATTTGTCACTATTGTAAGGGGTTAACACAAAATGTGCCAATACTGTTAACATTAAACTCATAATGCCTTTGCTAATCATTACGTTAATGTTACACTGGACAAGACTCTAAAGTAGTACAAAGGAAGTACAAAGGAAATCAAGCAACAACAGAGTAGTAGAATGCAGTAGGAAGCAGAACCAATGGGCATTCGGGAAACACGCATACAATACATGTACAGAGCTTAATGTTCAGCCATGGCCTTTGGTTCAGTATATATTTAAAATAATCCCCCTCTGTAAGTTAGATTCATCACACACATTATGTTCACATATATGGGAGAGATGAAAAGAAGAAGAAAGGAATGCTAAAGAATACGGTTGATAACAGTACAGCCTGGCCCCCAGTCTTCCCTTCCTTCACCTGTTAACCCTTTCACGCTTATGACGCAACGTTGAGCCTATTAGGGATACTTTAAAGCCTTTGTTACCATCAGGGGTATTTATAAACCTTTAGCTTAGTTACTTCAACCTCTGCAGTTGTCTTTGAGTTAGATGTGGGCAAAAAACTAATTTTGGAGAGGTAATTATAAGAGTGAGAGAACTCTATTACTTATTGCTAATCTGGCAACCTCTGCGTCATAAAAGCGTGAAAGAGTTAAGTCTATATTACACAACAACGGTACAATCTCTTCAACGTCAGCCCAACACCCGAGTAATGGACGACGGAGGTTAAGGGGAGATGGGTCGTTTTTCTGGTCCCCCTTCTTCCTCATTTTTAGCCCCATTAGTTGTTGTTGTTGTTGTTGTTCCCCAAGCTGCCTGGCCGAACAGCCCCAAGGCCCCGAGCAATTCCAAGGCCCCATTAGTTATCAGATATGAAGACGTTCGGACCAATAGTTTGGAGATTTTTTAAGACCTTTTATCCCATTTTTTTGTCAATATTTTTTTCCTGGCGAGTGATAGCGAGCCTGTAATTTAAAGGGAGCCGGCCTTCAGCCGGGAATATTTCTATCGAAAAATGTACACATTTATTTTGAAGGAGGGTCTTGATGAAGGTCTACGGAGGAAACTAAAACAAATAGTAAAAATGTACCTATATGAGCAAATAAATACGCCCACCCTTCCTTTAACAGTGGGGGGTGGTAGTTGGAAAAGGGAGATCGAGGAATGAAGACAACTTGAAAGACAGCAAAAGGATGTAAACCCTTTGACGATTATGACGCATGTTGACGGTTTATTCTGGCTATCATTAGTCGATTATGACGCATGTTGACGGTTTATTCTGGCTATCATTAATTGATTATGAAGCATGTTGACGGTTTATTCTGGCTATCATTAGTCGATTATGACGCATGTTGACGGTTTATTCTGGCTATCCTTAGTCGATTATGACGCATGTTGACGGTTTATTCTGGCTATCATTAGTTGATTATGACGCATGTTGATGGTTTATTCTGGCTATCATTAGTCGATTATGACACATGTTGACGTTTTATTCTGGCTATCATTAATCGATTATGACGCATGTTGACGGTTTATTCTGGCTATCATTAGTCGATTATGACGCATGTTGACGGTTTATTCTGGCTATCATTAATCGATTATGACGCATGTTGACGGTTTATTCTGGCTATCATTAGTCGATTATGACGCATGTTGACGGTTTATTCTGGCTATCATTAGTCGATTATGACACATGTTGACGTTTTATTCTGGCTATCATTAATCGATTATGACGCATGTTGACGGTTTATTCTGGCTATCATTAGTCGATTATGACGCATGTTGACGGTTTATTCTGGCTATCATTAATCGATTATGACGCATGTTGACGGTTTATTCTGGCTATCATTAGTCGATTATGACGCATGTTGACGGTTTATTCTGGCTATCATTAGTCGATTATGACGCATGTTGACGGTTTATTCTGGCTATCATTAGTCGATTATGACGCATGTTGACGGTTTATTCTGGCTATCATTAGTCGATTATATACACTTTTGGAAGGCTTTATTGGCAACGTTTCACATATAGCTTCATCAGGCCAATTATTGGTCTGATGAAGCTATATGTGAAATGTTGTCAATAAAGTGGTCCTCCTAACTTTGGAAGGATCTGTGGGAATCAAAAGGTTAAAGACTATTTCAATCCTCTGACGTCCATATACCCTTCCTAATCTAAATAAAATCGTCTAATGATAGCCAGAATGAACTGTCAAAATGCGACATAATCTTGAAAGGGTTAAAGCCAGGAGGATATTAAGACGATACAAAGGAATACAACAGAATATCAAGTAACATCAGGCCTACTGCCTCTCACTGGGTTACCCGTTAAAGTAGTATTGGAGGAAGGATGAACATGGAAAAGGAAGGGTTAAATATTTTGTTAATTAAGGAAGAAGGCGAGATAACGATCAGAGAGTTAATGGCTAATAAAACACGAAATTAGTTGAGATCATTAACATAATATGTACTTAGGCTGGGAAGCTTAGGGCAGTATTTAAGGAGTAGGGAGTTATGGAGAAAGGGAAACAGCAATGAGGGAGGAGATCAAATTATATGACAACGATAGAAGAGACAATATGGAAATAATTGGAATTACAAAGAGGAAGGTAGAAACCACAAACATGCAAAGAGAAGAATGACGGAAAAATAGAAAAGTGTAGTGGAAAGGCACACTTATACAATAATATAACAAAGGAGAACATAGGAAAACAATATATAAAAAAGAGAGAGGATCAAATGAATTACAGAACAGATTAATAATCATGAACTAACGTGGTACAGTAGACAAGCATATTAATAATTTGCCAGACTGGAATTATATATAGTGAGAGAGGCTTTGCAATACATTTTACATATACATACAATATTTAACATCTGACAGAGAGTTTTTGGAGAGTGAGGAAACGTAATGGAAACAGTTACTTGCCATACTTAACTAACAGTTCGAGGGATGGTAAGGTTCTAATGAATATCCATACATAGGAGATATATAAGGAGGTATGGAGGGTGACAATATAATACAAAGGATCAGAGACCATATCAAGAACACGTCGAGAAAATTATAGGTTTGATTCCCGGAGGGAAGTAGAGAAAACCTAATATTCAGTAGGGCCCCGTAATCATTGACGATATTGCCTATTAGTATAATAGTCTCCATTCAACATCCCGCGTCAGCATTTTAAATCTACCGCCGCGGAAGTATCATGGAGAGTACTCCATAAGTGCACGCTTAATTCCCTTATGGAATCGTCATTATGATCGGGTACCCTACAGAAAAAACTCTGTAAAAAATTAAATATAAAAATAAACTTAATATTTGTTATCATATGACTTACCATATGTGGATTTCTTGAGTTTTGCTTCCCCGACTCCAGGCCCCCTAGCGGCCATCTTCGTCCTTTACTGATATACCAAGATACAACTCTAGAAATCAACGAATGGGAAGTGGGATGGATGGGAGGGTCATTTCATCGTCAATGATTACGGGGCCCTACTAAATATTAGGTTTTCTCTACTTCCCTCCGGGAATCAAACCTATAATTTAATAATGGCCCCTCCATCATTGACAATATTGCCTGAATACCAAGTCTGGAGGGGGACATTCGTGACAATATCCTAACCTCAGGGAACAAAATAATCCGTATACAAATTTTTAAGTTTTATTGTATGCAAACAATATATAAAAAATATAAAAGATTGTAAGTGGTGCGTGACATCAAGAAAGTCTGCTTACTCATGACCAGATCTTTTCCTTAAGATCTATGCATGATACTTTTGGGGAAACGCATGTGTTCCCCTGAAGATAACTATAACTCTGTAGAATTTAGTTCTAACCTTAAAAATATTTGTACAGTAAAATATATGTATTTGTAAGTGCGTATGGACCAGGAAGTGAAAGAGAGATAGACGAGGTAGAGGGTTTCTGGGAGGATTTGAGAGATTGTCTACAAGGGTTTGATGAAAATGAAAATGTTATAGTTTTAGGGGACCTAAATGCTAGGGTAGGAAATGAGCCTGTTGAGGGAGTCATCGGTAGTTTTGGTGTGGATGGTGTAAACGAGAGTGGAGAAAGACTGAAAAATGTATGTGAAGAGTGCAGATTGAGTGTAGGTAATACGTTCTTCAAAAAAAGGCGTATACACAAGTACACCTGGCATAGACTTGTGAGGGGAGAAATTGTAGAGAGGGCATTGATGGATTATGTGCTGGTGACAAGGTAAAGATTGTGTAGACTGCTGGATGTGAATGTGATAAGAGGTGAGGCGGAGGGTATGTCAGATCATTACCTGGTGGAGGGAAAGCTAAGAGTTAAGAGTTACAGGAGAATAAGAGACAAGCGTGAAGTAAGAGGTAATCAAAGTTAGTGAGTTAGAGAAGAGTGAAAAAGAGAGGGAGTACAAGGAAAGACTAAATGAAAAGTGGATAGAAGTGAGAGAGATGGAAGAGAAAGAAGTAGAGGTTGAATGGCAACAGTTTAAGGAAAGAGTGAAAGCAAGTGCAGAGGTAGCATGCGGCAAAAGGAAAGTAGGAGGCAGAGGTATCAGGACGGAAAGCGAGTGGTGGAATGATACGGTGAGAAAGGCAGTTGAGGAGAAGAGACAGTGTTTTGAGAGGGTTTTACAGGTTGGTAGTGTTGAGGTATGGGAGAGGTACAAGGAGAAAAGGAGAGAGGCAAAACGGAAAATTAGAGAAGCGAAAAAAGATGCACACGAAAGGTGGGGTCAAAGGTTGAGTGAGAATTTTGAAGAACGAAAGAAGATGTTCTGGAAGGAGGTACATAGAGTAAGGAAAGGAGGACAAAAGAGGGAAGAGTCAGTGAAAGATGCAAATGGAGAATTACTAGTGGAACCAGTTGAAGTGAGGAAAAGATATGCCGAGTATTTTTAATCTTTGTTAAATACAAGAGATGGAAGAGAAGCAGTGATTGAAGCAGAGGTGGATGGAGATAGGTTATCCAGGCCACCCAGGTGGCAGGGAATGAATGAAAGGATTGAGGAAAATGAGGTGAAAGAAGCAGTGAAACAAATGAGAGCGGGAAAAGCAGAAGGTTTGGATGGTATTGCTGTGGAGTTTATAAAGAAGGGTGGAGATGTGATATTAGATTGGTTGGTGAGACTTTTCAATGTGTGCTTTGCTGTGTCAATGGTACCAATAGACTGGAAGAGTGCATGTATTGTGCCGTTGTACAAAGGGGAAGGGAGATCGGCAGGAGTGTTCAAGTTATAGAGGTATTAGTTTATTGTCAGTGGTTGGAAAGCTGTATGGCAGGGTGTTGATGGAGAGGATAATAAAGTGTACGGAAGTTGCAATATGAGAAGAACAGTGTGGTTTTAGGAGGGGAAGAGGGTGCGTGGATCAGATGTTTGCAGTAAGACAGTTATGCGAGAAGTATTTAGAGAAGCATAAGGAGATATTTTCGGCTTTTATGGACTTGGAAAAAGCGTATGATCTTGTGGACCGTGAAGCAATGTGGAATGTGTTAAGGATTTATGAAATAGGAGGAAATTTGTTAGAAGCAGTTAAGAGTTTTTATGAAGGGAGCAGAGCATGTGTGAGAGTAGGAAATGGTGAGTTGAGTGAATGGTTTGAGGTAAAGGTAGGTTTGCGACAGGGTTGTGTAATGTCACCATGGCTGTTTAATATGTTTATGGATGGTGTGGTGATGGAGGTGAAAAGGAGAACTATGGGAAGAGGATTGGGTTTAGTAGGAAAGAATGGTAGAGATTGGGAGTTGAATTAGTTGCTGTTCGCTGATGACACAGCATTGGTGGCGGATTCTGATGAGAAACTGCAGTGGGTAGTCAAAGAGTTTGGTGTGGTTTGTGGAAGGAGGAAACTGAAGGTGAACGTCAATAAAAGTAAAGTATTGGTGTGTAATAGGGGAGAGCATAGGGTGAATCTAGATGTGAGGCTGGATGGGGAAATATTGGAACAAGTAGAGTGTTTTAAATATCTAGGAGGAACGATAAGCAGGAGTGGAGGTATGGAAATGGAGGTAAAACAGAGAGTGTGTGAAGGAAGGAAGGTTTTCGGAGCAATGGGAAGTATGTGGAAGACGAGAAATCTCGGAGTGAAAGTAAAAAGTGCACTGTATCAAGGAATTGTTGTGCCAACAGTGATGTATGGGGCTGAGACATGGGCTCTGAAGAAAAAGGAGAAAAGAGGGCTGGATGTGATGGAGATGAGCTGCTTGAGGAGTATGTGTGGAGTTACTCGTAGAGACAGATTGAGGAATGAAGAGATACGTAGGAGAGTGGGGCAGCAGGAACATTTGTCAGCCAGAGTGGACAGAAGGGTGCTGAGCTGGTATGGGCATGTTGAACGACTGGTAGATGAAAGGCTTACAAAGAGAATATGTGAGTCAGGTACAAGGAGAGATAGAAGGGCAGGAAGACCCCAATTGAGATGGAGAGACTGTGTAAGAAAAGCTTTGGATGATAGAGGAATGAATATAGATCAGGCAGGGGAAGTGGTGGTCGACAGGAGTGAATGGAGAATGCTTGTGAATAGTTGAGTGAACACATGGTCATTTGGAGTAAGGGGTCGGGCTTAAGTTGGACTAGATAATAGTCCATCAGGTGCCTGGCCCGGGGAGACGATTATTATGAAGGGTGCGCCTGGAAGTGTGGTGGGAGGGCTTGTGGCTTTGGCTCCGGTGCATGTCTGCCTGCCGAGACCGGAACCTCTCCGGGTGGTCAGGGGCCGGGGGAGTGCAGGAGCGACCTTGGTGACCCTGGTCTCTGGGTCTTCTCCTGGGTGACCTGGATGTGTGTGAGTTTGTGCTTTTTGTTTGTCTTTATTCGTTGTTTTGTGTTGTTTTTGTGTTTTCCCTGTTCTTGCTCTGTCTTGAGTCGGCTGCCCCCAAAATGGGGATTGGGCCTGAGCATATAGATAGATAGATAGATAGATAGAAAATATATGTTTGTACATTCTGCTAATACTACATAGTTGCAACTATGCTAGATTTCTTCTTAAAATTAACATAAAATATAATTTGTTGAACTTTATAACCAGTTCGATCACAGCTCATGGTTTATTACATTTCTCCGGCGGATGGGGACTTAGTGAGGTATGGGCTATTCCGCACACCCCCCCCCCCTTTCTCTTAAAACAAATTTTACACAATAGAACATAACCTACTGGACCCGTTGTCATAAAGCTACACAGGTACGCTTTGGTTTATCAAGAGCGACTGACAGGTAATGTGTTACGAAAGTATGATTGGACTCCCATAATTGAGTATTAGCAATGTCTTCTATCGAAAAGTTTTGTAAGAAACGAAGAGAGACTGCCCATTTCCTGATGCCATGAGCCCTGCCCACCACGCTGGGGTTACTTTCTTTAATGAAGTCGACTAACAGAGAAGCTAACTTTCTTCTCGTAACACGATTACCTGCCTGGTTCACCCATAGAGAACCTGATTGGTGAGGAGGCGCAGCCCTCATAAACTTAGTTAAGGCCTGCATTGTGCATAAAATATGATGAGAGTGTCCGCGTTTCAACGCCATAACAGAAAATTCAGACAACCCATGATCAGAATGCTAATTTTTTGCTATGAATGTGGGAGACGGCGTGATTTGCACATGATCATGCAGTCTCCCAAACCTAAGGCAATTAGGTTCGTTGCTCATCGCCGCCAGCTCAGACACCCGATTCTCCGTGGCGAGAGCCATCAGGAAAACAGCCTACTTTAAGAGGGAATCAAAATCCGGCGAGTTATTGTATTTACGCGATTGAAGCAATGATAAGGCTTTGTCTAGTGACCAGGTGGGCATGAGCTGACGCGGTGGTGGGCACAGCTTGAAACACGCCCTCATAAACCCTTTCTCCTCCGCCTGCGTTATGGAAAGACCTGTGAGATCAAAGAAGGGAGTTTTGATGGCTGATAAGTGATTTTTTAATGTGACTACTGAAAAACGTTTTTGCTCAAATAGATAATCTAGGTGTTTGAAAATCAAGGCTCCCGAGGCATCCGTTTGCCCTGACTCTACAATCCAGGTTGTAAAAGTTTTCCAATGTGATTGATATTGTTTCCTGGTAGACATAGTATATTGGTTCATAAGGTTATTTGTGACACTTTCCCCAAATTGAGCTAACCATTTTGCGTTGTAAATGTCCAGAAGGCAAAACTGAGCGAGGTCCGAAGGTTGCCAATTGTCTCTAAGTGGAATGCGGAGACCGGGAGCGTGACCGGGGTCCTGCACCATTCTTGCAACTGATGGTACCACGCCTGAGCCGGCCATAACGGCGCGATCATCGAGACTAAGCCCCGGTAACTTCTTAGTTAGACTTAGCCCCGGCACATTAGCACAGAATCTGGTGGCGGAAAAAGATAAATTGAGGGCCACCTGTTCCAGTCCTCTCATAATGCATCCGGTCCCCCCGCCGGGGTCACCCCTTGGCGAGTTAGGAAGAGAGGGAGTCTGTGATTCTCTTTGGATGCGAACAGATCCACTTGTGGACGGTAAGGCCTCGCAATCATTCTGTCGAAGACGGGTTGTTTGATAACTCATTCTACTAAGGTGCTCCGCCTCCGGGATAGAGCGTCTGCCCAGACGTTCGACACACCGGGGAGATATGCTGCATGTAGGTGAAGCCCCAGCGATTCTGCCAGGGCAAAGATCTGTTTTGACACTTTGAGCAACTCTCGGGACCTCACCGAGCCTTGTTTCTGAATACAATGGACTGCGGTTAGGTTGTCCATACGGAACGCTATTGATTTTCCTTGTAACGACATGCCGTAATCTTGGAGAAAAAAGAGAGGAACTAAAAACTCTTACTTGTTGATGTGAAACTGATTGTCTTGGGTCCAAGTGCCCTGCCCTTGATGGCCTAGATTTGACCGATACCCACAACGTAGTGCACCTGAAGCGTCTGTGTCTACCCATACCGTAGGTGGGGGAGAAACCCATGTTGTTACAGAGTATAGTGACTCGGGCTTGGCCCAGACCGATAGTAAGCTGTGGATTAATGGAGGAATTGGCCATAATTTCTTCTCCGGCGAGAGAGGAAAAACTTTGTTGCCTTCCAAGATTAATCTCTTCACTTTCAACCGGCCCAACTTCACAGTTAATTGGATCCAGTTGAGAGAGCCGATCAGAGAATCCCACCTTTTCCTGGTCGTATTCAGACTGTGGGGAAAAAGAAACAGTTTCTGGCGAAATCTGTCGCGATTGTCCACACTCTGAGTAAGCGTCAGATTGGTGGTGTCCCAGACCAGCCCTATCCACTGAATATTCCTTGTGGGAACCAGGCGAGACTTCGCCAAGTTCACCTTGAACGCTAGGTTTTGCACATGAATTAATACTTGGTTTGCATTTTTTTTTTTTTTTGTTTTTTTTTTTTTTTTTAAGAGACAATGAACGGAGGAAGGAAAAACACAGATAAAACAAAAAGGTCCATGTGCCTAAAGGCATCCTCCATTCATAAAATGTTTGTAACAACTGGATTTAAACATTTGTTGATTGTAAGTTTGTGGAAAGCAATTCGAGGGAAGTGAATTCCAAAGAGTAGTAGCTCTGGGGATAAATGAATTCTGATAAGCAGAAGTTCTGCATTGTGGAGGAGAAAAGTGTAAATTCATGGGCGCTCTCAGCTGCCCTAGTTCTACGGGGAAAGATGTGGATAGGCGGCACAATTGAAGCAAGTTCCTCGAACAATTGCTGTGAAAATATCTGTAGAATAATGCAAGGGATGCAACGTTTCTTCGTATGGCTAATGTAGGAAGGTCCTGTGTGATTGCAGGGTTATTGATTAATCTAATAGCTTTATTTGAATTTTGTCCAACTGCCTCAATGCACCACTCCACTTCCACCCCACAGAGGTGAACAGTAATCCATCTGAGAGCGCACATGACTTTTTATATATTACGGCAACTGCTCGTCAGTGAAGAATTCTCGAACTCTGTACAGGAGTCCCAGTTTTTTAGAGGCATTCTTAGCAATGCTTCTAACATAATGTGTCCAGCTCAAGTTAGTAGTTAATGTTACACCGAGAATGTCAATACTAGGGAAGTGGGAATATTTACATCATTAAAAAATATATGGGAGTCAGTGAGATTCTGTCGGTTAGAAAATTGAATGTACTTGGTTTTCTGTGCATTAAAGGAACTAGATTCTCTTGTCCATCATTAATTCTAGAAAGGTCCTGGTTCAGAGAAATTGCAGTGTTTATTTTGAATTTATAAGATCGGGTTGGGTGAAAGAATTGGTAAATGTGAAGGACTGTGGAGTGTTGAGTCATCTGCGTAGGAATGTATTGGATTATGAGTGGTAGATATGAGATCATTGATATGAATGAGGAACAGAGTTGGGGCCAAAACTGATCCCTGGGGAACACCAGCATTTATTGAGTGAAATTGAGAATAAAGGCCATCTACCATTACACGTATTTTCTGTTATGAAGAGAAGAAATTAGTGGAACTAATGATGCAAGGCCGTAGTGTGACATCTTCGACAATAAGGATTGATGCCAGACTCTATCAAATGCCTTTGATATATCCAGTGCTATTGTATGTGTTTCACCATGTTGGTCTGTAGCTTGGTTTTTGATGCGTAAGAAGGCAAAGAATGTCTGCAGTTGATCGACATCGTCTAAAACCATATTGCCTATCACTGATTAATTTATTATTCTCCAGATGCTTAATTATGTGATTTTAATATAATTTCAAAACTTTGCCAAGAGTGGAAGTTATAGCTATTGGTCTGTAGTTTGGTGGATCTGAAGAGGCACCTTTTTTAGGAACTGGATGGATGTTTGCTTCTTTCCAGGGTACTGGGAAGCATGAGGTATGAGTACACAGACGGAAAAATTTTGCCAATACAGGAGCGAGCACCAAGGAGCAATTCTTAAGTACTATTGGAGGAATTTCATCTGGACCAGGAGCCTTATCTACTGAGAGATTCTGCAAAATAGTTTTGACAGAATGTGACATAACTCCTCTGACTCTGCCACCACTAGCCAGTCGTCTAGGTACCAGCACACCTTTATGTCCTGGATCAACAGTGGCAGTTTGGTGGATCTGAAGAGGCACCTTTTTTAGGAACTGGATGGATGTTTGCTTCTTTCCAGGGTACTGGGAAGCATGAGGTACACAGACGGAAAAATTTTGCCAATACAGGAGCGAGCACCAAGGAGCAATTCTTAAGTACTATTGGAGGAATTTCATCTGGACCAGGAGCCTTATCTACTGAGAGATTCTGCAAAATAGTTTTGACAGAATGTGACATAACTCCTCTGACTCTGCCACCACTAGCCAGTCGTCTAGGTACCAGCACACCTTTATGTCCTGGATCAACAGTGGCAAAAGGGCTTGCCGGACTAATTTTGTGAAAATTCTCGGTGCCAGGTTTAACCCAAAAGACATTTTTCGAAAGACATAAGTCTCTTGCCTGACCCTCAGAGCGAGGAATTTCTGGAACCTTTTGTTTATAGGAACATGCCAATACGCGTCTTTGAGATCTATTGAGCACATCCAACCTTGCGGTGGAAGAGTGAGCCTGATATGATTGACTGTAAGCATCCTGAAGCGTGAATTCTTGATAAAGGTGTTCAGATGCGAGAAATCCAACACTGGTCGCATTTGCACACTGTCCCTTTTTGGCACTAAGAAAAGTCTGGAGGTGAATACTGGGCAAGTTGGTTTTACTGGTGCAATGACCCTTTTGGAGATCATTTCTTGGACCAGGGCCTCCACCTCCTGTGACACATTGTTGCCTTCTAGCGCCTGATGCAGTCGAGGTTGCTGGAGCCACCGCCAGGTGATCCCTTTGCTCACAACTTTCCTGGCCCAAGTTTTCTTGGGCCAGGCCGAGCGGAATAACTGGAACGACCCAGTTTGCAAACTGGGCCTGTTCGGAGAAGCATCTCTCGAATCCGGCGCGTCTAAGCACTGCATCGGGAAACTGAGAGTTTAGGTGGCTAGTTTTTTGGAGGGGGAGGTGGGTTGGTATCAGATGGCTGGCTAGTTTTGGCTGACGTCTGCCCCTGATTTGACTTCTGGTGTGGCTTACCTCTATACCCTGAATATTTAACTTGTTTGGGTTTGGGCTGAGTACTTCCCTGCTGAGGAGGAGTTCTGGGATCTCGACAGGACTGTTTAGTATGTGGTTGGTTAGGTTTACCTCCGCTCTTTAGTTTATGAAAAGGTTTCTTAAATGGTTCTCTCCTAGCTTGGGAGGTAATCTGCTTCCACCCATTGACCATATTAAAGACTACACTCCACGTTTCTGAATTAAGAAGGGAGGCAGTGAGTACCGGCGAAAGAGTTACCCGGCGCCCAATGTCATCCGGTAACTTTTTTACTAGATGCACTTTTAGATCTTGGCGGGCTCGAACCGCTTCCATGATCGCTATTCTGATGTCTCCTAATGTTTGAATAGAATTTTTCAATAAAATTCTGCCTGACAATTTAGTGGCCTTCCAAACATTTGGGTCAGCAAAGGCCGAGATAGTCCTGGTAAGAGAGACAGGAACCTGGTGGCTGACTAAATACTGAGAGAACATCCGGCAGGCTTTGTTTCGCAATTTAAATTCCCTTTCCAAATGAGCCGCCGGAGGAGTGCCAAAGGGTTCATCTAGTGTGTGGAGGGCTACTTTGGGTGCCGCTAAAAAGGCAAACAAATCCGGCGACACTCCGTCAGCCTCTTTACAGGTAACGAGAAATAATTATGAGTTTCCTGTGGAACCTGATGAGAGGACTTAGACGTAATGGTTGATGCAAATACCTGAGCCTCTAACTCCCAATCTACCCAGGGACACACCCCTATCCGCCCCTTTTGCAGGACTGGCGTATGCGACTGATCCAGTACCGGAATTGTATCCAGTTCCGACGTGAGAGCATTCAAAGCCTTGACATCATTAACGTCATCGGCTTTAGACCAGTCCGCAAAGAGTCGTGCAGATGAGACGGCGGGAACTGCCGGGACAGCCGTGTGAACAAAGAAATCCGGATTAAAAGAACTAGGTATAGCTTTGATTGATACATCCAGTAATCTCCCTGCTTCGTCCTTAGCCCTGAACTTTCTGTTTTTGTTTATCTCAATTGTCCACTCACTTGGGACCGGAAGGTCTCCTGAAATGGTGGGTTGTGCTAAATGTGGGTTTAGTGGCGTTGCCGGAACCCATGAACAGTCAGGTCAACAGAGGAGAGGCATAGGGCCTTTCCTCTGAGTAACCTTATCTAAGGGAGGAGGAGTAATATCCGAGATCACTCTAACAGTAGTGGTAGTCAGTTTGGCTGGCACTGTAGTGCCGGAAGCCGCGGTTACTGACGGAGACAAGGACATAGGAGGCACAGACGCTTGGGGGGTAAGAAAACCCGAAGGTTGTAGAGGTCTTATCATGGCTTGACTCGTGGAAACTACAGGTAGACTGGCAGGGGGGTCAGAGGAGGTAGGGAGATTATACTGTTGCATTACTTCATGTAAGATATCACTTATTTCATCTGAGGTAACACACTTACTGTGGGATCCCTTAGAAGATTGGGAGCTAGCTTCAGACTACTCACCTGTTAGACGTGGTGGAGCTGAGGATAAAGGCACTTCCTCCAGCTCAACCTCTTCAGAAATATCCTGTTGTGCCTCCGGCGTCTGACCCGCCGGTGGCCACACCAAATCAGGGCCAGACGATGATAACAAATCAATATTACTCTCAATCAATGGTTCCTGACTTACTCTAATCCTGTCATGAGATGGCTCCGATTGATGCCAGCACCCCCGCGCCACGGGTGGCTGTGAGTCTTGGATTATTTGGGAGATATCAAAAAATTGTGAACCTGAAGGTAAACCCTTATATTGCTCGGCCAGGACTCGTCTAGGTCCGGCGGAGAAGCTAGTACGTGGCACATAATTCAACTTAGGAATAGCAAAGGTGAAATCAGCTGGTACACTTAAAGATTGTTCATGACCCGGTTGGGACTCTATGTCTTCTGACCCCACTTCCGAAACGCCGGCTTCAACGTTGGGTGCGTCGGAGATAGGGGAAGAGGGAGGTGGCTGTGGGGTCTCTTTCCAGCTACCACTGCGTGACTGAGAGTCCTCCTTCCGGCGCTTGTGAGACCGGGAAGACTCAGCCGAAGAGTGTCGTCTTCGGGGAGACCTCGACCTCGACCCCGACTTACGTTTTGGAGAGGGTGAAAGTTTCCTCTTTGGTTGGTCGGGGGGGGGGCAACCTCGGTAATTTCACTGTCAGTGCCACTGCTGCTACTCACTACCAATTTGGAAAGGGTTTTAGATTTCACTTTAGGTCTGACAGATTTATGGGAGGCTGGTTTGACCAGAGGTGACTTTATTACTAATTGTTCCCAGAGGGCCTCGTCATCACAGTGAAGAGCCTTATGGGCTGTGTCTTTGGCATAAGTGTTAAAAATGGCCTTTATTTCTTGCAAAGCTGCCAAGCATGACAAGTCTTTCTTGGTGAACAAAGCCGTTTTCAAGTCGGCACAGACGGAACAACGCTTTGACATCCACAAGCCTCTAGAGCGATCTAAACACTTAACACATCTTAAACAGAGTTTATGAGCGAATATAGGTAACAGTTAACAGTTAGGAGTAGCGCATAACTCAAACCGAGGCATGATGGGGCCCCCCCAAACCGGAATCAGCAGCCACCACCCGCCGGTCCTGTAGTCACTAAGGTGCCGGGAATTCTGGAAATAGAAAATTTCCAGGAATCAATGCTCATAATGATAACATGCGAGGTGTTAATACATCCTACCTTGAGTCCACTGGAAAATTAGCTATAGTCACAACTAGTCTAACCTTCCGCTGGACTCGCCGAGAAAAACCTGGGGCTTTTCCGTCTAAGCTGATTGGAACTGCTTACCTATGACAAGTGTCACAGGCCCTATTAGACCGTTAGTGTATGACTATCCCCCGCATGACGTATCTAAACACTAAGCTTGCACACTTGACTGGGGTGCCGCAGGGCGAAGAAGTCTTTACCGCGTGACAATTGGGGTCAGGGCGAGTTAACTCGGTGGGCCGAGTTCAGAGCTCCTGTAGGAATCCGCATTTTCGCCGGAAGGATTGTGGTTCAGCTAACCACGCCATAACATTTGGTTGTTCCCTACCCGTTTTGAAGACGGGTAACCAGGGCCCTGCTGCACGGGGCCGCCGGAGACAAACAACCAAAATTTCAGAGAGGGGAGGCAAAGCACAGCTCCTCTCTCCAAAACCCTCACACAAATACAGGGACATCTCCCAACCCCCAAATAACATGCAAAGCACACATGTAAAAACACCGGGGGCACACATAGGCTTAAACATAAACAGAGAAATCAGAATCCTAAATTACCTGCAACCTACACTGGTGACCCATAACCAGGCTGGCCACGTGGCTTGACGAGACATCACAGGTAGACGACGCTCCGAAGACCCAGCAACCGCAACCAGATGAGGGAGGACCATGACAGGGTCCCGCAAGCAAATACGAACTCTAGAAGGTGTAGCACCACGTGCAGCCACCCTTAGACTAGAGCATCTGCTAAAAAACACAATTAATATATGGAACTGCCTCTTAGTGATGGCCTAAAGCATAATCTTGTAGAGTGGTAGCCTGCTAGCTATGATATCAAAAGCTAAAGGCGCAACACAACATAATAATAACACACGTGGCACGAAGATCCTGGGATACGTAGGCGCCTGTTACAATAGTACCCTAATTTACACACTTCCTGCGGACATACCAATGGGGCAGCCATTGCTAGCTAATCTAAACCTGTTCACTACAACGCAGATGTATACAAATGAGTAAGGACTCACTAGAAGCGCTGGAAACGTCGAATGAAGCGGGAGCGACGGCGGCACCCCACTGGCTTGTGTGGCCGAGGAAGTAGGAAGGGCGAAGATGGCCGCTAGGGGGCCTGGATTCGGGGAAACAAAATGCAAGAAATCCACATATGGTAAGTCATATGATAACAAATATAAAGTTCATTTTTCTTTTTTCTTTTTTACAGAGTTTTTTCTGTAGGTTATCCGATCATAATGACGATTCCATAAAGGAATTAAGCGTGCACTTATGATGAGTACTCCATGATACTTCCACGGCGGTAGTTACAAAATGCTGACGCGGGATGTTGAATGGAGACTATTATACGAATAGGCAATATCGTCAATGATGGAGGGGCCACTATTAAATAAGAAAGATATGGTAGAAATCGAAGATACTAAAAAGGGTCAGCAATTGCAAAGAAAGTTAGTGTCAATTAGGTGAACCTAAATACTATTCAATGAAATATATATAGATCTCGAGGCTTTATGTTTATACGCAGCAGTGCTTCACTGTTTTAGCTTGCATTGGCTGAAGTCGTAGAATCGATCCTGGATAAATGTGTATTACATTATACAGAAAATTAAAATATATTCTCGTCCAAAGTATTCACCCTGACTAAAAAAAGTAAAAAACATAAACGTTAACAATGTATTCACCAAGCACGTTTATTGCAAATAGCAACAGTAGACAGACTTCCCTGGACCAGCACCGACCACTGAGAGTTTAATCAGCCCAAAATTATGCAAACTCTCCGCTCGAGTGACCTTTTAGTAAACTTTGAAACGTTACAATAGAAAATGTTAACTTCGCTTTTCGACATTCCCGAGATAATTCTAAACTACGGTAGTGCACCACATTTCTGTCAAGCTCTTTATAATAGTTATGCTGAGCTTCTTGACTGAACCAGACTGTGTGACAAATAGTACTTAAATTAATTATCAAGACACAGCACACACATATATATATATATATATACTGTATATACAGTATATATATATATATATATATATATATATATATATATATATATATATATATATATATACTATATACAGTATATATATACTGTATACCTATATATATATATATATATATATATATATATATATATATATATATATATATATACAGTATATATATATATATATATATATATATATATATATATATATATATATATATATATATATATATATATATATTCTTGAAGGTATGTGAGATTAAATAATACAGCTTATTGTGCATTAATATATTTGTTATTCAAAAATTCAATATCTCTGCCAATCTTACGTTGTTGTTCATTAAGTAGATGTAGGAGGGTATAGTAGTTTTCAGAGGGTTCTTGGGTTGTTGCTAGTAACGTTTCGACTACTTCATTAGTCATGTTCACACAGTTGATTCTGATTGTTGGAAGTGTTGGGGGGGGGGCTTATATGGGGGTATCCCGGATCACGCGCGTCGCTGTTCTGCACATGTGGACGGAGCTAGTCGGTGGTGTGCGGTCGTGGTAGGCTGGCTGCTGCTAGCCTCGCACTACGTCTATTGATTGGCTGGTTGGACACTTGGGCATCCTCAGTTGGGTGTTGGCTGGAGGGTGTGGGATGCTCGCTGTAGGTGTCGTCATTTTCTTCTTTATGTCTGTAGGGGTAGGTTCTCCTCGCTGTGGGGAGAATTTGTAGGTCCGAGGTCTGGTTGTTTAGTGTAGGGTTGAGGGTCTGTATGTAGATGGCTTAAAGGATTGGGAAGCGTCTAGGGCTGGGTTCATTATCTATTATGGAGGTGCTGGCTTCTAGGTTTTTGCCAGTTAGTTTGGGATGGCCTGGGCTGTTGTAATGATTTTTGATAGAGGCAGATTGTAGATGGAGGGTAAGACGACGGCTCAAGCGAGTCTGGGTCATGCCAATATACACTTTACGGGTTCATAGTCCACGAGGGTACAAGAGTGTTGGTATACTACATGGTCCAGACTTAGTTGTTTTTTGTCGTTGGCAGGGCGATTACGAATGACAAGTTGGGAGATTTTGGGAGATCTATAATATATAATCAGTTTAATTTTATGGTCACTGTTGGTGGGCTGGACGTTATTCAGGATGATGTCTCTTATGACGGCTTCGTCTGTTTTATGGTCATAGGACATGTAGGTTTTGTAGTAAATTTTGAAGTCCTCAGGGCTGGTGGTGTTAGGGGCTTCATTATTGAACCATTTTTCTAAGTGCTTCTTGATGGTTTTGTCAACGTCCGAGTTGGAGTAGCCATTGTTGATGAGGACTTGTGTAAGGCGGTTTAGTTCATGGTAAGTGTCTCGCCAGGAGGAACAGTGAGAGAGTGCCCTCCTGACATAAGCTGAGATGGTGGAGATAAGGTATCTTTTAGGGCACTAACTTTTGCCGTTGAGGCTGAGTCCATTGTTTGTGGGCTTTGTATAGACTGTAGCTTTGAAGCCTATGTCATGTTTGGTAATTAGGACGTCTAGGAATGGTAGTTTCCCCTCAGTAGTTTCTTCATAGGTGAAGTTGAGCCCTGATGCTGTGATGAAACGTTGCTGAAGTTCTCGTAGTTCGTCGAGGTTCTTCACCCGCACAACGATGTCGTCAACGTAACGGCAGTAGATGGAGGGGCGGTGGGTTGCTACGAGGTCCTCTTCGATGGCGCCCATAAAGAAGTTAGTGAAGAGCACCAAGGAGGATGCTCATCGCCACACCATCTATCTGTCGATACATGTTACCTCGGGGGCAGGTGAAGGGGGCTTCTTTGGTACATAGCTCCAACAGTATTCAAAGGGCTTGTTCAGGGATGTCTAGAGGTGGGTAGGTAGGGGAGTGGTACACCCGACGTAGGATGATGTTGATCGTCCTATCCAATGGTACATTTGTGAACAGGCTTTCTACGTAGAGTGAAGCGATTAGGTCGTCATCGGTCGGTGGGGCATCACAGAGGATTTCTAGGAAATCTGTGGCGGAGGATAGAGTGTGTTGTGTGGGGGTGTACGACGTCAGTAGGTTGTTTAGGGTTTTCCCTATTTGGTATGTCGCCGTCGAAATCAAAAGTAAGGCGAACACCATCATCACATCCATCAACGCCAAGGCTGACGGAATCCACCTCAAGAAACTCGTCGGTGAATTTTCCCCAGGGTATGCATACGGCACCATAAAAATCCACAAGCCGGAAAACCCCCTCAGACCTATAATCTCCCAAGTCCCGACTCTTTGTTTCCAGCTGAGGGTAAATTGAATCTCTTGGTAACGGATATTCAGATATCTAATAGAAAAATATGAAAATAATTTGTCTGTGCATTATATACTGTAAATATCACGTTTTTATAATTAACAACATATTTCACTACAAAACCTTCGTAATAGCTGAGTAATCAAGGTGAGGACATCGCAATTTACCGCCAGCTGAAAATATACTAATTATAGCTCACGTTATTCACAACACCTGGTATTGTATTTCTATAAGGAATATTCAACCTAAATGTGTATATACAACTTTACTAGATATATACAACCTATACCCTGTCCCATTATAGGTAAGCCAAAAATCCCTACCCCAGCCTCTCATAACTCAAAAAGGACTTCAGTAATGGAGCTACTATTTCTACCATTTGGGAAGAGTCGGCCAGGGAATTGGAGTGGAAAATTACAACCTATTTGCACCAACCTGTTTTGAGTTACAGAGGTTTCGGGTCACGATTGCTGGCCAACTTAAGATGAATGGACTATTGATATATACAATGGTATTTACAGGTGTATTTACATTCAGTCACAACTATTTCTATAAAAAAAAAAATATATAAAATTATAACAACGTCAAGTGGCATTTACAGTCATAGCATAATTACCGGCTGCTGGATTCGAAGGTAAGGGTGACCTAAACGGAACCTTTCCAACTAGTACCAGACCACCGTCCTCAGAGGGGAATTCACAACCAGGTTCCTATTAGTACTGGCAGGTGAAACAAAGGCACAGGGTGTAGGGAGACTTGTCCATTTGTCATTTTTGAGGGGAATCGAACCCAGATCCTCTTGGCTGCGCTAGCTAAAGTGCCTCGGGACACCCCTAGTTAGATCATGAAAGGAGTTGCCTTATATACGATTTACCCTAACTATCTCGGTGGGATAGTAATAGCGTTTCAACAAGGTAAGCAGTCTGAAGTATGTTGCCCTCTTAAGTGAAGTTAACTTTGGGAAATATATATCACTACACAAGCAAGGTTCTGTTGACTGTATTACGCCTACATACAAACGATGGCGTTTCTCTCGTTTATGGTTCACAATTCCCTTACCTGTTACCAGGTAATAATGTTGTTTGTAAGCAAATGGGAAAATCAAATAAGAACAAGTAAATATCTTACCTAGGTTGCGGTATCTTAGCAAATGTCGGTACATTCCACAACTTGTGTATATTTTAATGTTATGGTAAAGTCAACGGAAGGTTGCATTTGAAGAATAATGAACACTAAATGTTCATAATATGTTTTAAAGGTCATCGGTAGCCTCCTCAAAATGTATTTGCTTTTGTGCAAAATAATTTTGAATCAAATGTTAGTATTTTTCATAAACCTACACGCCCATTCCATTCTGAGCACTTACCTCCCATTACCAACCCAGCCTCTCACCCCAAGCTATCACCAAGAGCCCAGCCTTTCCAAACATTCGTCTTACATCACTCCCTCCCTTCCCCTGGTCCCTCTAGCGAGAAGAATAAACTGGTAAAAGTGGCCCTACTCGCCACTCCTTCCGGCAGTAAAGTCCAAAGTAAACTGAGGGGGCGCCTAGAGAGAGGGGCGCCTTTATATGAGTCAGCAGAAGAGTCCAGTAGTGCGGGAGGAGGTAAGAGATAGGAGACGATAAACGAGATCAATAAACATAACAGAAGAAAGGGGGAAATAAGTGAACAAATAGAGAAAAGGAAGAAGAAACAAATAGAGCGAGGGAGTTACAAGGAAGAATTAGTATCTCATAGACCTTGCGGTCTATTCCGGGGAGATACCCGAAGTGGAAGGAGAGAGATTGTTTAGTGCACTAAAATGCACTTCTCTCTTTTTGAACTGTTCTACTGAAGAACTGTTCAAAACTTCTGAGGCAAGTTTATTCCAGCTAATATGGGAAAAAAAAGTTCCATAAATACTAGTGGTGAACCTTTTCAATTCTAACTTCCAGCCATGGTTGCGTTTTGTATGCATATAGGCCTAAGGCTAAAACATTTTGGTATTATCCTCATTGTGTAACACATTAAGTATTCTAAAATCTTCAATGACCTTACCTCGTAGTCTGCATGTTTGCAACGGAAAGAATCAAGAGTTCTTGACCGGTCCTCATAGCCAAGTCTTCTAATCGATGGAATCTACTTTGTAGCCCTAATTTGTACTCTTTCCAGTCACTCTATTTCTTTCCTGAGAGCTGGAGGCCAGAACTGAGCATTCTTACTATAGCCAATAATAACTTCTGAGCTTTCTTCTCTAATTCAAAGCACTGCAGAGAGAGAGAGAAATTTGATTTGATTTTGGCCCGAGGGGCGAGTTTATTGAGCAGCGCCCGCCATCCTGTGAGGGGACAACCACTAGTAAGGCGATACATACTGCTCAAAGAGCCATTATTCCACTGAAACAACAGCATCGTCATCTGGTTACATTCATATTTGTGTTTATAAATCAGGTTGGCATTATTCAGATGTGTTATTATAGTTTCCTCATTTAATTGTCACATGGTCTGTATATACGTAAAAAAACAAAAAAAAAACAAAAAAAAAACAAGCAAGCTTGTAGTGACTGAATTATTAATTGACAGGTTGTAAATAATAGCACTACAGAACTAGTGCAATCGTATGAGGAGACTATTCATATTTTCATTACATCAATGGTTATTGAGATCATAGTTAGCTGAATACAATTATTAAAAAAATAGGCAATGGTATAAATCAACATAATACATAATTTACTACAGGCGGACATAATCATGATCCGGTTCGTTGTGCACTGGGAGCTAAGGTGTCTTGAGATCGCCTCGTACCTATACACAACGAACGTATTATAGTCTGCATGGTTGGTATCTTATTGAATATACTTAGTGGGTATTTCAAGAATGTCAGGGGGTAAGGAAATGTGATTTGTATATTAGAAGACTGTGATTAACGAGACGTGTAACATGTGGAGGGAGGTGGTAGAAAGAGAGGGATCTCGTTGGGGGTGGAAGTTTCGCTCCCAGGAATTTTCGTTCCTGTGGTATTTCAATAATAGTGATAAAATAATAATAATAATAAGGGGACAACCACTGGTAAGGCAATACATACTGCTCAAAGAACCATTATTCTACTGTAATGACAGTATCGTCGTCTGGTGTTATTATAGTTTCCTCATTTGATTGCCACATGTGTTGTACAGTATATACACGTGCTCATGGGGAAAACAACAAATGCACTATTAATTGACAGGTAAATAATAGCACTACAAAACTAGTGCAATCATATGAGGAGACCATTCATGTTTTCTTACATCAATGGTTATTGAGCTCATAGTTAGCTGAATACAAATATTACATACAAGATGTGACTAATATTTCGAACTACATAAATTATTATGCAATAATAGTACCACAAATATATTACAATCATATGAGGGACACTTCACATTCTTCATTACATCAACGGTTATTGAGGTCATAGTTAGCTGAATACAAGAGTCACATACATAATGTGACTAATATTACCAACTACCGAAGTTATAATGGAATTATAGTAATACAAATATTTTAGAATTATAGTAATACAAATATTTTACAAACATGAGTGACATGGTTCAAATTCTTATTACAATAATGGTTATTGAGGGGATAGTTAGCGGAATATGACCAGTGGAGAAGTTTACATGCCGATAGTAATATAATATTTAGGAGGGTGTGTGGTTATGGGAGAGAGGGAGGGGGGTTGTAGGAGGTAGAGGAATGGGTGGGAGAGGAGGAGGAGTAGGGGGAGGGGGAGGGGGAGGAGGTAAGGTACTCCAGGGAGGAGGAAAGAGTGAGAGGGGAGGTGTGTGTGTGTGTGTATGTGTTGGGGAGGGTGGGACATACTACGAGAGAGAGAGAGAGCGAGAGAGATGTTCTAGACTAAGAAAACAAAGTGGGAATGATGCAAGATGATATGATTAAGCAGAGGTGAAGAATATTTAAGTTTAACGGAAGGTTTTTAGTTTGCTCCCTAACCCTCCATCAAGATTAAAATAAATATCTACAAGACCCGATCGAGATAAATGAGTACATTTTTAGGCAAAAAAAAAATGTTCCGGGCCGGTCCTCGTAATTTGCAGGCTTCGCCAGAAAAAAAGGAATATGATGTGTTAATAATATTATAGAAGCCTTTGGAAGTATTACACAAAAAGGTGAGTAATATATTAGCCCTATCTCTACCAGATATATTCTCTTATGTTTATTCTAGTAATATTACAGGATTTTGTGCAGCTTAAGACGGATCTGTGGTAGTAAAAATTGCTATGTGAGATAAGCCTGCTAATTGCTGGAGGCTCTTTTTAAACTGAATACATTCATCTAATATTAGCAAAAGTAAAGTTAAAAGGACGACATTGGTACTGAGAGGGTTAACCAAGGCGGACAAGGCAGGAGCTGTGGCCACCATGGAGGAGGAGGTACAGGTAAAGGAAGGGAGAGAGACAATACCAGTATGGAGAAAAGGTACAGTTGTGGCCACCATGGAGGAGGAGGTACAGGTAAACGAAGGGAGAGAGACAATACCAATATGGAAAAAAGGTACAGTTGTGGCCACCATGGAGGAGGAGGTACAGGTAAACGAAGGGAGAGAGACAATAACAATATGGAGAAAAGGTAAAGCTGTGGCCACCATGGAGGAGGAGGTACAGGTAAACGAAGGGAGAGAGACAATGACAGTATGGAGAAAAGGTACAGACTTAGAGGGGGAAGGAAAGAAGAATTACACTAAAGAGAGGAGTAGGATGACATAGAGGGAGACTGTGTACAGATAAGTCAAACAGTTTATGGTTGATACACATTATGTTGAAGAATAACAGCAGGACAGAAAAGGGGGAATATTAAACCAATAATCATATATAATCATATATACAATAATCATATATACATATGAATTCAAAGATAATCTGACAAGGAGAGGAAGAAAGAAGTCATCTGAAAGGAAGATTATTTAGAAGTAGAGGGGAAAACGTCCACTCAAACTAAATAAAAAAGAACGAACAATATCTTAGAAGGAAACAAATAGACTGATAGAAGAGGGGAATATAAACTAGAAATTGGGATTATATATGCACCCATAAGTCGCTTGGTATAAACACACGCACGCACACACACACACACACACGATACACTCACACACAACCCATGTAGCTGTCATTGAAATAGTTTAAACTGTATGTAGCCCAGATATCGATTATTATACTTTTGCATTGTGTTGCTACGATATGTTTGTGTTTTAATTAAATAATATCAGTTGGAACTATGATCATCCTTTAATATTTACTATCCACCATGTGTATATCCTTCAGTGAAATTCATTACAATATAGTCCAGTATCAACATCTTGGATTTATATATAATTACACATTTTAGATGGCCGTCTCTTGTGAGACTTATTGCAAAAATAATGCCTTTATTGGCGAGCAGATGCCAATAATACAGCAGCGTTCTCAGATGGAAATGTATTTGACTAAATGGAGTGAATATGGAGACTCGAGGTAACTTTGAAACAAATGCATACAATACAAAATCGAGGATTACGTTATGGAAAGACTGCATAACAAATGTGTAAAACACGCATCCATTACAAATATAATTAAAGATACAATCAGTGTAGCCTATGTGTAAGAATTGGTTCCCTTCCAAGTGTCCGGGTCATTAGTGTGGTCCACCTTCCAAGTTTCCGGGTCATTTGTGTGGTCCACATTCCAAGTGTCCGGGTCATTAGTGTGGTCCACATTCCAAGTGTCCGGGTCATTAGTGTGGTCCACCTTCCAAATGTCCAGGTCATTAGTGTGGTCCACCTTCCAAGTGTCCGGGTCATTAGTGTGGTCCACCTTCCAAGTGTCCGGGTCATTTGTGTGGTCCACCTTCCAAGTGTCCGGGTCATTAGTGTGGTCCACCTTCCAAGTGTCTGGGTCATTAGTGTGGTTCACCTTCCAAGTGTCCAGGTCATTATTGTGGTCCACCTTCCAAGTGTCCTGGTCATTAGTGTGGTCCACCTTCCAAGTATCCAGGTCATTAGTGTGGTCCACCTTCCAAGGTTCCGGGTCATTAGTGTGGTCCACCTTCCAAGTGTCCGGGTCATTAGTGTGGTCCAACTTCCAAATGTCCGGGTCATTAGTGTGGTCCACCTTCCAAGTGTCCGAGTCATTAATGTGGTCCACCTTCCATGTGTCCGGGTCATTAGGGTGGTCCACCTTCCAAGTGTCCAGGTCATTTGTGTAGTCCACCTTCCAAGTGTCCGGGTCATTAGTGTGGTCCACCTTCCAAGTGTCCAGGTCATTAGTGTGGTCCACCTTCCAAGTGTCCGGGTCATCAGTCTGGTCCACCTTCCAAGTGTCCGGGTCATCAGTCTGGTCATTCAAGTGTCCGGGTCATTAGTGTGGTCCACCTACCAAGTGTCCGGGTCATTATTATTTGTATTTTTTTTTCTATATTCCAACTACTCCCTCTCGGGCATAGGCTGAAAGCCTTTACAATCCACCGCTCAACAAGGTGAAACCCGTGAGGTCTCGTTTCAGTCTGGGTCAGTGAGGCATCCATTCATGGCTCGAAGCAGCTCCATCTCTGAAGCCGCTGGTTGCTTCGCTCAAGTGCTTCACTGTCTCACCCTCCAGACTCAGACCCTCATTCTCAGAATGCCACCTATGGAGCAGTGAACTCACTAGGCATTGTGCCCCTGTAGCATATTTTGAATATGGGAATATTCATACAGTGCTATTTAATCAGGGAACAATGAGGGTACTTTTTTGGCAATTCGGTGGGCTTTGTGGTAATGCACTGATACTAGGTACAGCACAAATTCAATCCCAATAATATCTTCCCATTGACATATCGGGATTTGAACCAGGGTCCAATTGATTACCAATCCAGTGGCAAGACCACTCCACCACACCTCCCCTAGGTCCAGGTCATTCTAGTGGTCCACCTTCCAAGTGTCCGGGTCATTAGTGTGGTCCACCTTCCAAGTGTCCAGGTCATTAGTGTGGTCCACCTTCCAAGTTTCCGGGTCATTAGTGTGGTCCACCTTCCAAGTGTCAAGGTCATTAGTGTGGTCCAAATTCCAAATGTCCGAGTCATTAGGGTGGTCCACCTTCCAAGTGTCCAGGTCATTAGTGTGGTCCACCTTCCAAGTGTCCGGGTCATTAGTGTGGTCCACCTTCCAAGTGTCCGGGTCATTAGTGTGGTCCCCATTCCAAGTGTCCGGGTCATTAGAGTGGTCCACCTTCCAAGTATCCAGGTCATTAGTGTGGTCCACCTTCCAAGTGTCCGGATCATTAGTGTGGTCCACCTTCCAAGTGTCCGGGTCATTAGTGTGGTCCACCTACCAAGTGTCCGGGTCATTAGTGTGGTCCACCTTCCAAGTGTCCGGGTCGTTAGTGTGGTCCACCTTCCAAATATCCGGGTCATTAGTGTGGTCCACCTTCCAAGTGTCCGGGTCATCAGTCTGCTCCACCTTCCAAGTGTCTGGGTCATTAGTGAGGTCCACCTTTCAAGTGTCCGGGTCATTAGTACGGTCCACCTTCCAAGTGTCCGGGTCATTAGTGTGGTCCACCTTCCAAGTGTCCGGGTCAATGTCATTAGTGTGGTCTACCTTCCAAGTGTCCGGGTCATTAGGGTGGTCCACCTTCCAAGTGTCCAGGTCATTAGTGTTGTCCACCTTCCAAGTGTCCGGGTCATTAGTGTGGTCCACATTCCAAGTGTCCGGGTCATTAGTGTGGTCCCCATTCCAAGTGTCCGGGTCATTAGAGTGGTCCACCTTCCAAGTATCCAGGTCATTAGTGTGGTCCACCTTCCAAGTGTCCGGGTCATTAGTGTGGTCCACCTTCCAAGTGTCCGGGTCATTAGTGTGGTCCACCTACCAAGTGTCCGGGTCATTAGTGTGGTCCACCTTCCAAGTGTCCGGGTCGTTAGTGTGGTCCACCTTCCAAATATCCGGGTCATTAGTGTGGTCCACCTTCCAAGTGTCCGGGTCATCAGTCTGCTCCACCTTCCAAGTGTCTGGGTCATTAGTGAGGTCCACCTTTCAAGTGTCCGGGTCATTAGTGTGGTCCACCTTCCAAGTGTCCGGGTCATTAGTGTGGTCCACCTTCCAAGTGTCCGGGTCAATGTCATTAGTGTGGTCTACCTTCCAAGTGTCCGGGTCATTAGTGTGGTCCACCTTCCAAGTGTCCGGGTCATTAGTGTGGTCTACCTTCCAAATGTCTGGGTCATTAGTGTGGTCCACCTTCCAAGTGTCAGGGTCATCAGTGTGATCCACCTTCCAAATGTCCGGGGCATTAGTGTTTTTTTTTTTTTTTTTTTTTTTTTTTCTATATTCCAACTTTCTTCCTCTCGGGCATAGGCTGAGAGCCTTAACATTCACCGCTTTACAATGAACAGTGAAGCCCGTGAGGTCTTGTTCCAGTCTAGGGAGTGAGACATGTGAAGCACGTAGAGTACAACGAGCACCTGCCATCTTGCCTTCACATGAGGCACGGTGCTCACTCATGGCCCGAAACGACCCCATCTCTGAAGCCACCTCGTTCCCGTGCTTCACTGACTCACCCCCTACACTCGGACTCTCACTCTTTCACACACACAACGCCACCTGTTGAGCAGATAACTCACCAGGCATTGCACCCCTATAGCATATTTTGAATATGGGAATATTCATACAGTGCTATTTAATCAGGGAACAATGAGGGTATTTTATTGACGTTTCGGAGGGCTTGTGGTAATGCACTGATACTAGGTACAGCACAAATTCCATCCCAATAACATCTTCCCATTGATACATCGGGATTTGAACCCGGGACCTTTGGATTACCAGGCCAGTGGCAAGACCACTCCACCACACCTCCCCTGGACCCGGACCCGGAGTGTGGTCCACCTTCCAAGTGTCTGGGTCATTAGTGTTGTCCACCTTTCAAGTGTCCAGGTTATTAGTGAGGTCCACCTTCCAAGTGTCCGGGTCATTAGTGTGGTCCACCTTCCAATTGTCCGGGTCATTAGTGTGGTCCACCTTCCATGTGTCCTGGTCGTTAGTGTGGTCCACCTTCCAAATGTCCGGGTCATTAGTGTGGTCCACCTTCCATGTGTCCGGGTCATTAGTGTAGTCCACCTTCCAAGTGTCCGGGTCATTAGTGTGGTCCACCTTCCAAGTGTCCGGGTCATTAGTGCAGTCCACCTTCCAAGTTTCCGAGTCATTAGTGTGGTCCACCTTCCAAGTGTCCGGGTCATTAGTGTGGTCCACCTTCCAAATGTCCGGGTCACTAGTGTGGTCCACCTTCCAAGTGTCCGAGTCATTAATATCTCCACCTTCCAAGTGTCCGGGTCATTAGTGTGGTCCACCTTCCAAGTGTTCATCTCATTAGTGTGGTCCACCTTCCAAGTGTCCGGGTCATTGGTTAGGTCCATCTTCCAAGTGTCCAGGTCATTAGTGTGGTCCACCTTCCAAGTGTCTGAGTCATTATAGTCTGGTCCACCTTCCAAGTGTCCGGGTCATCAGTCTGGTCCACCTTCCAAGTGTCTGGGTCATTAGTGTAGTCCACCTTTCAAGTGTCCGGGTCATTAGTGTGGTCCATCTTCCAAGTCTCCGGGTCATTAGTGTGATCCACCTTCCATGTGTCCGGGTCATTAGTGTGGTCCACCTTCCAAGTGTCTGGGGCATTAGTGTGGTCCACCTTCCAAGTGTCCGGGTCATTAGTTTGGTCCACCTTCCAAGTGTTCGGGTCATTAGTGTGGTCCACCTTCCAAGTGTCCGGGTCATTAGTGTGGTCCACCTTCCATGTGTCCGGGTCATTAGTGTGGTCCACCTTCTAAGTGTCAGGGTCATTAGTGTGATCCACCTTCCAAATGTCCGGGTCATTAGTGTGGTCCACCTTCCAAGTGTCCGGGTCATTAGTGTGGTCCACCTTCCAAGTGTCCGGGTCATTACAGTGGTCCACCTTCCAAGTGTCCGGGTCATTAGTGTGGTCCACCTTCCAAGTGCCAGGGTTATTAGTGTGGTCCACCTTCCAAATGTCCGGGTCATTAGTGTGGTCCACCTTCCAAGTGTCCGGGTCATTAGTGTGGTCCACCTTCCAAGTGTCCGGGTCATTAGTGTGGTCCACCTTCCAAGTGTCCGGGTCATTAGTGTGGTCCACCTTCCAAGTGTCCGGGTCATTAGTGTGGTCCACCTTCCAAGTGTCCGGGTCATTAGTGTGGTCCACCTTCCAAGTATCCGGGTCATTACTGGTCCACCTTCCAAGTGTCCGGGTCATTAGTGTGGTCCACCTTCCAAGTGTCCGGGTCATTAGTGTGGTCCACCTTCCAAGTGTCCGGGTCATTAGTGTGGGCCACCTTCCAAGTGTCCGGGTCATTAGTGTGGTCCACCTTCCAAGTGTCCGGGTCATTAGTGTGGTCCACCTTCCAAATGTCCGGGTCATTAGTGTGGTCCACCTTCTAAGTGTCAGGGTCATTAGTGTGATCCACCTTCCAAATGTCCGGGTCATTAGTGTGGTCCACCTTCTAAGTGTCAGGGTCATTAGTGTGATCCACCTTCCAAATGTCCGGGTCATTAGTGTGGTCCACCTTCCAAGTGTCCGGGTCATTAGTGTGGTCCACCTTCCAAGTGTCCAGGTCATTAGAGTGGTCCACCTTCCAAGTGTCCGGGTCATTAGTGTGGTCCACCTTCCAAGTGCCAGGGTTATTAGTGTGGTCCACCTTCCAAATGTCCGGGTCATTAGTGTGGTCCACCTTCCAAGTGTCCGGGTCATTAGTGTGGTCCACCTTCCAAGTGTCCGGGTCATTAGTGTGGTCCACCTTCCAAGTGTCCGGGTCATTAGTGTGGTCCACCTTCCAAGTGTCCGGGTCATTAGTGTGGTCCACCTTCCAAGTGTCCGGGTCATTAGTGTGGTCCACCTTCCAAGTATCCGGGTCATTACTGGTCCACCTTCCAAGTGTCCGGGTCATTAGTGTGGTCCACCTTCCAAGTGTCCGGGTCATTAGTGTGGTCCACCTTCCAAGTGTCCGGGTCATTAGTGTGGGCCACCTTCCAAGTGTCCGGGTCATTAGTGTGGTCCACCTTCCAAGTGTCCGGGTCATTAGTGTGGTCCAGGTCATTAACAACTCCACCGTAAATCACCCCGACACTCAGGTCCCATTCAACCTAAAGAATGTCTGCCTCTTCAATATTTTATAGGCTCGTTTCTCCTTGACATACTCAGGCAGATGTTATATAACATGATATTTGCATATAGGAATTGTAAATATACAAGAGTTTGGATAAAAATGATCGATAATCGAGGTATTTTAATTCGACGAAGCTATAAATGTTTCACATATTTTCAGTAAAGGGAAGCGTGGACATTGTTAGAGGGACTCAATTCGATGACGTCTGGCAATAGACAGATAGAATAGTTTTTAGAACGGTAATGTATTGGGAAAGTAAAGGTATTTTTGGTGGTGTGTCAGTACAGTTTTAGGCAAAAGCACTGTAATCAATGCAGTACATAATATTATTCCATCACAAACAATAGTTCCCTCGACACATTGGGATTAGACTTTGAGACCCTAGGGTTGCCTACTCATTAGCAAGGCCACACCACCATTCCTCCTCTTTGGAGTGCTTTAATGTGTGTGTGTGGTTTGAGTATACAATTTCATATTCTTGTATACACGATTATGCATGAGAGAGAATGTGTGTGTTAGCTTCCTGATAATTTTCTTCCTTGCATATAGTAATTATTACAACGATCAAATTAATCTAGTCAAGTAAGTAAATAGCACTATTTACCCCTTCAAGATAGGATAGCGCGTTTTTGTGACTGTGTGTGTGTGTGTTGTTAATATTTTTGTTTTCAATGTATTCTGGCTATACCATTTTCTGACAATTATACAAAGTTGGCCATGTGATATCACATGAATTGCCAACTGTGCTGTTGTATTGGATGTTTACTTTCCTTGTTCCAGTGACTACTGTGTGAGGAGAGGTATTGACCAAGGTGTCAAGGCCCCATGCTGAGCTTTATGTCGTAAGATGAATAGGTCACCATGATTTACTGTTCTCTGTTTACTTCACCCTGGGATCTGGGGTTTTGATGGAATCGAAAGAAACCTGATGATTGGGTGATATAACCTCAGTGAAATGTGTGAAAAAAAAGAAATCTTCGTACTGTAACTTAAATAACAGTAAAGAAGAAATTAATTTTGTAAGCACTGATTTTCTAAAGGAATGTGTGTAACAATTTTCTTCATGAATGTGTTGGTGTCTTACTGTTGTTACAACACTGTCAGACAGAGGGGTGTTGAGGGCTGACAACACTGTCAGACAGAGAGAGGGTGTGAAAGGTTGACAACACTGTCAGACAGAGGGAGGGTGTGGAGGGTTGACAACACTGTCAGCCAGAGGGAGGGTTGACAACACTGTCAGACAGAGGGAGGGTGTGGAGGGTTGACAACACTGTCAGACAGAGGAAGGGTGTGGAGGGTTGACAACACTGTCAGACTTGAGAGGGTGTGGAGAGTTAACAACACTGTCAGACAGAGGGAGGGTGTGGAGAGTTAACAACACTGTCAGACAGAGGGAGGGTGGACAACACTGTCAGACAGAGGGAGGGTGTGGAGGGTTGACAACACTGTCAGACAGGGAGGTTGTGGAGAGTTAACAACACTGTCAGACAGAGGGAGGGTGTTGAGGGTTAACAACACTATCAGACAGAGGGAGGGTGTGGAGGGGTGTCAACACTGTCAGACAGAGGGAGGGTGTGGAGGGTTGACAACACTGTCAGACAGAGGGAGGGTGCGGAGGGTTGACACCACTGTCAGCCAGAGGGAGGGTGTGGAGGGTTGGCAACACTGTCAGACAGAGGGAGGGTTGACAACACTGTCAGATAGAGGGAGCGTGTGGGGGGTTGTCAACACTGTCAGACAGAGGGAGGGTGTGGAGGGTTGACAACACTGTCAGACAAATGGAGGGTTGACAACACTGTCAGACAGAGGGAGGGTGTGGAGAGTTAAAAACACTGTCAGACAGAGGGAGGGTGTTGAAGGTTGACAACACTATCAGATAGAGGGAGGGTGTGGAGGGGTGTCAACACTGTCAGACAGAGGGAGGGTGTGGAGGGTTGACAACACTGTCAGAAAGGCGGAGGGTTGACAACACTGTCAGACAGAGGGAGGGTGTGGAGGGTTGACAACACTGTCAGACAGAGGGAGAGTGTGGAGGGTTGACAACACTGTCAGACAGAGGGAGGGTGTGGAGGGTTGACAACACTGTCAGACAGAGGGAGGGTTGACAACACTGTCAGATAGAGGGAGGGTGTGGGGGGTTGACAACACTGTCAGACAGAGGGAGGGTTGACAACACTGTGTCAGACAGAGGGAGGATGTGGAGGGTTGACAACACTGTCAGACAGAGGGAGGGTGTGGAGGGTTGACAACACTGTCAGACAGAGGGAGGGTGTGGAGGGTTGACAACACTGTCAGACAGAGGGAGGGTGTGGAGGGTTCACAACACTGTCAGGCACAGGGAGGGTGTGGAGGGTTGACAACACTGTCAGACAGAGGGAGGGTGTGGAGGGCTGACAACACTCTCAGACAGAGGGAGGGTGTGGAGTGTTGAAAACACTGTCAGATAGAGGGAGGGTGTGGAGGGTTGACAACACTGTCAGACAAATGGAGGGTTGACAACACTGTCAGACAGAGGGAGGGTTGACAACACTGTCAGACAGAGGGAGGGTGTGGAGGGCCGACAACACTGTCAGACAGAGGGAGGGTGTGGAGGGTTGACAACACTGTCAGATAGAGGGAGGGTGTGGACGGTTGACAACACTGTCAGACAGAGGGAGGGTGTTGAGGGTTGATAACACTGTCAGACAGAGGGAGGGTGTTGAGGGTTGATAACACTGTCAGACAGAGGGAGGGTGTGGAGGGTTGACATCACTGTCAGATAGAGGGAAAGTGTGGAGGGTTGACAACACTGTCAGACAGAGGGAGGGTGTGGATGGTTACCAACACTGTCAGACAGAGGGAGGGTGTGGATGGTTGACAACACTGTCAGACAGAGGGAGGGTGTGGATGGTTGACAACACTGTCAGACAGAGGGAGGGTGTGGAGGCTTGACAACACTGTCAGACAGAGGGAGGGTAGACAACACTGTCAGACAGAGGGAGGTTTGACAACACTGTCAGACAGAGGGAGGGTGTGGAAGGTTGACAACACTGTCAGACAGAGGGAGGGTGTGGAGGGTTGACGACACTGTCAGACATAGGGAGGGTGCGGAGGGTTGACAACACTGTCAGACAGAGGGAGGGTTGACAACACTGTCAGACAGAGGGAGGGTGTGGAGGGTTGACAACACTGTCAGACAGAGGGAGGGTGTGGAGGGTTGACAACACTGTCAGACAGAGGGAGGGTGTGGAGGGTTGACAACACTGTCAGACAGAGGGAGGGTGCAGAGGGTTGACAACACTATTAGAGAGAGAGAGATGGAGGGAGGTGGGTTACTATAATCCATGTGTACTTTTCATATTTTCAGGCCAAAGCCCGTATACTCAAACAATAATTGTATTGGTACAGCCAGGATAAATAGAAGAATAATGTAAGTTTCATAATTGTCGATGCCATGACTGATGTCGTTCTTACCATTTACATCATAGTTGGTCTTTGCAGACTGAATATAATCACTATAAGGGAAAGAAAATATTATGACTGAATATGTAGCTCCGATCATGCCTGTGTTACACCAACACTTCTAGCGGCAGATGTATCCAGGCCACTGTAATGTAGCTAAAAAATACACTGAACTAATAAATGTTTCGATTATAACACCTCCAATGTGACGATAGTGTGTATGTTGGAGCTCATAATACCGTGTAATGGTATGTACTAAAAATAAAATAGACGAATAATATGACTACTTGTATTGGATACCAAATCCGATACGATTCGCCGGGAAAACTACTTGTGTGACGCCAGCAACCCAACCGACCAGGAAGCATTAGGTGATAGTAGCGACTAAGGCATCACAGAGGGAACCATTTACACGTATGAGTGCGAGGACTAATCTAGTTCGTGACAACAGACTATAAACCGATTGTGAGGGACAAAAATTCCGGTTGTTATAACCTTGATGTTCGGGTTGACTACCAGAGTTGAATGTTGATGGGATGATGCTCGAGCAGAACCATCGGTCCTGATTCTTATATTGTTGTTGTCGCCAGCCATGGTATTTCACAGTAGAAACAGTCCATCAGCTTGGGAAAGGCCAAAACATATTTCCTTGCCGTGGTTGAATTGATTTGTGTAGGGAATTAGGTCAGTCACTCGAAAAAATAATGTCAACTATGCTTTTAATTGGAGACTAATTCATGAAACAATGAATAAATACAACAATATTTCTTTCAGCTTTGTACTTCCTATGGCATTTATGAATTAAGACGGACAGTATTGCACATATATATATATATATATATATATATATATATATAACATTTTGTAGATGAAGAGTAGGACAAGAGCCACAACAGTATACATGTGGAGTTATATATTTGCAAATTTTCGGAAGTATCACACATCTATCATCAGGCTATATTTCAACATACGATCCTAAAAAGAAAGTAACCTACTGTAAACATATGTTAAGTACAAAGCTTGTGAGGATATTTTAAATTTTTCCAAAAGTAACAATACAAAATATACAAAAGAAGAACTTCATCCTTTTAACCAATTAATATGTTTTTATAAAGCTTGGGAGGATCTCTTTTTTTTTTTTTTTTTTTTTTTTTTTTTTTTTTTTTTATATTAAGGGGGGGAGAGAGGCACCACAGAGTGGGTGGGGGGAAGAGGAAGTAGGAAAGATGAAATACAGTGAGAGAGAAAAGTTAGTGGGCAGACCACCTTGCTATTGTTAGGGATGTTTATTACTTTATTTGTATTTGTCTATTCATGGTCTAATAGTCTTACATAGTTGAGCTAGTTGTTTATCTTGTGAGTTAATGCAAAATCTATATCTGTTAAAGGGTATTATTGCTTCAATATTTCAGCTTGAATTTGTTCGAGGTATTCGGCGTATTCAATCATGTTGGAGAAACATGCTGGTTGTATCTTCTGTGACTTGGGTGTTGTGTCACCAGCAGGTTTCACATTCCTCTTCTTCTTCTTCACAGCTTGTGGGGTCCGAACAGGAGGGGGAGGAGTGGTCCTGAGAGTCTCTTCAGATGGTCTGGATGGTGTAGGCTTGGTGGAGGGGAGAGCTGGTGGTGGTGAGAGGGCTTCCTCAGTCTCCTTTGATGTTGTTGGAGTTTCGTCCTCTTCTAGGTTTTGCTCGAAGATGTTAATATATGGAGACATCTTCAGTTTTCCCTTGAGCTTGGTGTTGGAGTTGCAGGTTGCTGTTGTTGATTTGACAGTATATATTGTGTCAGGAGGAGATTTCTGTCTGTTTAATGGGCGGGACAGAGGGAGTTGAGGGCGTGGTGTGGGTCTTGGTACCTGTGTGCTGGCTCGTGGAGTCTTCTTGTTGGGCTCCATACGAGGGATGATGATTGTGGGAAGATTATTAGCTGTCAGGAGTCTTGGTAGCAGCTCATTGAGGAGATTTGGGTCCCCATCAGCGAGTGTTACAGCGGTGGTGACAATGATTTGGATTTTTGCAGATGTTCTTTTGTCTGTCCTCTTGTCCCTGGCATGTCTGGAGTCTTTTTGAGTGACTCCCGATGGTACGGTGACGTTGGTAGCCTCTTCTCCTTTCTTCCCCGTTTTGGTGGTGAATGTTACTCTCTCGCCGTCAATGAGAGAAAGAATTGATTGGCGGGCGTTTGGGCTGTTTATGTTGATTCTGTGAACGAATATATCCCTTTGTGTGTTATTGAAGGTGATAAATCCGTAGCCCTGCTTGTTGTTAAACCACTTAACGGTCCCAGAATGGATGGTGGAAGTGTCGGAGTCCATTGTTGTGTTGTGTTGTTGGAGTGGAGTGAATACCAAATTTCGGTATATGAAACTGTATAATAAAGAATATTACTGCACACTTGACAGTGGCGGCGAAAAATATTATGCAAAATAATGATTTTTGTAAAAATTATTAGATAAATCTTTTATCATTAAAAGTAAAATTATGTTTACATTATTATGTTGACTAACACACCAAAAAAGAAAAACATCTATTAGATATACGGTATATAAAATTCAAAGGCAAGCCTTATAAGTATATATTTTACACTTAACCAACCGAATAAGGACATTCAAAAATGCATGTGAACAAAAAAGGATAATATTCAAGGACACTACATCCGCCTTATTAGAAACAATTTATTAGGGAAAATAGGCACCAACAGATTCGCCATATTTGTCTCCATATAGTCCGCATGGATGATTTTCGTTATGGACAAATTGAAAAAATACCCTTTTCACAGAAAAATACACCAAAAATCTGTCAAATATGTCTAATAGCGGGGGTGTGGCCCACCCATAATACTAGGATAGGTTAGGTAAGGTTGTTAGGTTAGGCTAAAGTCTTTTCAAAGGGGTATAGGCTATTAAACACTAGGATAGCTTATACCCGGTAGAGGTAAGAAGGAGAAGAAGAAGAGTCCTGATGTAGTCTCCTTGAATGCTACCCAAAAAAGATTAAAATAACCTATCAATATAAATTTTAAAAGGTATATGAAGTACAGTCGGTCACCTTTCCGGCCACCTAATGGTAATTTCGCTGGGAGTCTTTCGCTCCGATACTAGTAAGATCGCTCACCCCCCCCCCCCCCCCCCTCACCCCCACCCTGAATCTGTTGCATATTAGGTCCCATAGATGGCGTAGCTAGATTTGCTGGGAAGGAGAGGGAGGGGCTATAGGGAGTAAAGGGGGGGGGGGGGGGGGGGGAGGGATATTATCGTGTAGGAAAAGTTGGAAGTGTGTAGGGTGGGGATGTTAAGTGAATTATTTCACCAGGGTTATGGTTACCGTTTTGTCTCCTTGCAACACAGTCCCACTCCTATTCTGTCCAGCTCTCAAAGCCAAGTATTGGCATTCTCAGTTTTTCTTTTACTCAACAGGTGAACTCTGGAACTTCTCCCTTAATCAATTTTTCATTAATTTTATCCTATTACTTAAGCTATTTTAAACTTTGTGTGTCCTGGCATTTCTTTTACCACAACGTCCCTTGAATTTGGCTCTGTCACTCTTTTGGCTTTTGGGGAGACACTCGTTGCAGGCAACCTGCCTTTTGTCTCCCTCATACACATAGACAAACAATGTAACGCGTACGGCATATCTTAAATGCCATGTTGCTTAATATTCTGTATATACAGTGTAATGTATAATTGTTAAATATAGAACTTGAATAAATACTATATTCAAAGAAATATACCTTAAAGACTTTATATTTATGTTCTTACAACATATACTTATATCAATTATGTATATATTTCTGAACTATAATTACTACACTATAAGACAAGCATGTGCAAACAAACAGGCATGCACACACACACGCATACGCAAACGCACATAATGGTTATTATTATTCCCACCCACTATTACATGAGGTGTCACGAAATTTCTGATTATGATATATATTTCAATTGCCTAGCATACATTTAGTCCTGTTGCTAAATAATGACTTTGCTAAGTGTTCAATGTAGCAACCAAAAACAATTCTCTATACAAAACATATTCACTCCGATAATGCTTATTGAGGCACACAGTATTCTGAGTGTGTGTGTGTGTGTGCGTGTGTGTGTGTGTGTGTGATTACCAATTATGCCAAGAGTAATGCTTAGTTGACGTAGTTTGCGTTTCCGAGGTTAGAGAGTGATGGTCGACCAATGACTATCACTGTTGTCAATTACATGAGAATATATTATTAGTTGCCTGAGATTGCACTGCATATAAAAGAAAAGATACTACTGTATTAGTTTAATTAAATAAATAGTACATTTTAAAAAATAACAAATGTAAGGTAGCTTTCTGAAGTCATAAGAGTAGGCGAAAATCTATACTATATCATTAATTATAGCATATTTATCCCCACGACTTATGTGACACCAAATGATAATATGGATTTTAAACAGGTTATATTTAGCCCAATAGTAGATGCAAGGTATCAAATATGACAACATTCGATGGCGGGTCACGCAAATATAATGTGTCTAACACAGAAAAAAAACAATGCCTTATATGGTGATAATGACATTATATGTGGACTTATTTTACTCTATATCATTATATGTGTATCTGCCCTTTTGCAATCATATTTACAAGCAGCCTTGTAAGGATCAGTAGATCTGTTGTTGCCTGTGTTCCTTTTTACTTATTTGTTAAACGTGACATGTTGGGTAGACTTATACAAACATAGGAAGAATGAGATTCTTGAGTGTTAAGGCGTCGGAACCGTTTAACCCACTGAGCCCCAGCGATGCAAACAGTGCGTCGGCAATGTATGTAACGCTAAACCCCAGCGATGCAGACGTCTGCGTCAGTGTCACTCCGGTCCCAATTACTCCGGTCCTATGGCACCTAGAGGGCTCAGATTTGTATGGGAACTGTGTACGTATCCCACGCACCCATGCCGATGGTTGAAAACTCTCAAAGTCCAACCGCGTGTGCGTGAGCGCGCAAAAACATGTTTTTTTTGGGAAATTGCCTTAAATTTGTTACTCTTGTAAAATCCGTTTTCGGGGCTCTGTAGGACCCTTTTTTGAGCTTTTTGATCGGTTTTTCGTGGTTTTTCCTTCATTCCTAACCCATTCGCTATTGTTTCTGGAAAAAAAAAATCAGAATCAGCCGGTCCTGGGTGGTACATTTATAAATATTTAGCTGGTACTCAGCAGGTTAAATGCTTCTTCCTTATTGCGGACAGCAGTAGAGAGAAAGAAAATGGAATGTATGCCTCCATGACCGATAGGATTGCCTCGGTAAAGCGTTCAGCACTCTCCGAGGGTCCTCGGCCACAGAAGCAACATTCATTCCATGGGAAACCAAAGAAGTACTGCCGGAGAGCCTCCCAGTCGTCAGCGCCAAAGTGCCATAAGCGCCGCCTGCTAAGAGGATCAGGTGGCCGTACTGGAGAGATAGGACAGATGACAGAGATAAGTTTATGGTCGGAGGAGACCAAAGGAGAGAAAAGATCGACAGTATAAGAAGAAGGGTTAGAAGTTAGAAACAAGTCAAGAATGTTGGGCCGATCTCCGAGGCTTGCTGAACCAACTGCTCTAGGTCATTTAGGATAGAAAAGACGTAGGCTTGTTCACCAAGTTGGTCAGTAGAATTAGAGGAGAGCCATTGGTGGTGATGAACGTTGAAATCTCTTAAAATGGAGATCCAGAGAAAGGAGAAATGGCTAGAATGTGTTCCACTTTAGAGTTTAGATAATCAAACAATTTGGGAAAGTTGGTAGAGTTAGGGGAAAGACAGTTATCACATAACTATTTAATATGAGAATGACAGGAAAGTTTGAGCCATAAAGTTGAGAATTCAGAGGAGCCAAAATCGGAAATACGGAAGCCTTTGGCTTTGAAACTAGGATAGAGAAAGTAGGAGGATATAGAGAAGGGGCTGCTGGTAGTTGCTTCAGACACCTGAGTTTCACACCCACTAAATATGTCCGCCTTGGCTGGGATCGAACCAAGGTCAAGCAGATTCACATGTGAGCGTGCTTGCCACTCAACCGCTGTTGCTCCAGTGCTGAATGAAATTATCAAGCACTAGCCTCAATAAAATGTATGTTTGTAGCCAAAACAGTAAAGGGGAACCACGGTCGGGAGGTTCGTGGTCGATGCATGAACTATTAACACGGATATTATATGCGATTGTTGTTACAGGAATGAAAGGAGGAAGTTTGTTAGGAAGAACATACAGGTATGAAGGTATTTGTAACATTTTAATTGACAAACCTGGAAGGTCATTATCCCCGATGTTGTGAAGACTTTGTTGTGGAAGTGTACTGTATATCATCTGAGGTGAAGTCAATGATATTGAGGCCTGGTGAATGTTGTTCCGAATGTTAGAATACTTGCTTTGGCAGGTATTTATTGTATTAATTTTCTCCCGGTCATCATTGTTCCCTTTCTAATGTCCCTTGCTAACCCTCCCCATCTATTTAACGGGAATGAAGGGTTGGCTACTGTTACGATCCAGGTTCTCAAAGACACAGGGCTCTTCAACATTGGACTAGATAAGGGCAAAATGCAACAACGGTAACACTAGATCCAACCCCTGCCTTAAACACTGGAAAACAAAACACCATTACCGCCCTGAGTCGTGCCTGGACAACGAGGTATCCTATGACTCGGTAACTGGTGCACACACACTAGGCTGATGCTCGATGAAACAGCCTATTCTCAAACAGTAAAAGATTACTCGATTAGGTTACACAAAGAAAAGATAGTTAACGTGATTAATTAACGTTACGGTAGATACTCAAATAACTGGCACTCCTGTATTAACCCTTAAAAAGCGGCTCACCACATAAGTCGAGTTAAATAAAGCTGGACTATGTGGCGGCGCTCGACATAACTCGAGTGGCAATTTCAGCACGTAATGTTGCTGAGAGAGAGAGACAAGTGGTGGCAGGAGAGTAGCGAGTGTATGACTGCTCCAGACCACCGCGGCGAACCTACTGACACGAATCTCACCTCCCTCCTACCTCTCTCACTCGCTATATACGGAATTGTATCGGGAAAGTGGCTAATTACATGCTTTTTGCACTCGCGTTGCACGGTTATTGCAAGAAAACTAGCCATCATAAAAGGATTGTTATGGTGTCATTCGAAAGCTCTGTTTATGCCCTTTCAGGGATAGATACTTGTTTTACGTTCTGGGTCTTATTTAGGCATGAAAATGATCACGTAAACAGCCCTATTTTGGCTAAAAACACCCCGCTGGGCGGTACATATAAATAAACCGCATAGGCCGCTAAAGAAGGGTTAAAGAAAGTGCAATGCTAGTCCTGCAACATCAACTGGAAACTTCTGAAATAAGTCTGATGCTGGGAAGATGTTCGTAAAGAATCTTGAACAATTATAATGCAGAATACGGGTCACAATAAATACTAGGACATATAGTAATAATAGGCAAGCGAATAATAAAGACTGCGCAAAGGTAGTAAAGCTCGACAACTAAAGAAATGCTTCGTGACACAACGCAACAGCCTACTAGGGTTGTGCAACTCAACAACAACCTCGGCTCAAAAGTGCAGTGAATAATAATGTTGCATACATATAATAATGGGGGCTTATCTCTAACCAGTGTTTGCTCAGTTAATAAAGTCTAGCTGGGGTATCAAGGCAGGGCAACAATGGGCGAGCATGCGGCTCGTAGCCTAACGTTGTCCGAAGGTGCTATAATGAAGATTACGTTATATGACGGGGATGCTCTCTTGATAAATCTAGGTCTCTAGTACCTAGTTCTATCCTGGCGATCCCTCAGAAGTCAACACAAAGAGGCAGCACTATGTTGTGAGGGATAGGCTATGGCCCTCTCACACCACAGCGCTGTGCTCGCAAAGTAAACCCACCCGAAGACAACTTAGGCTCCCACAGTACCTGTCGATGTCGTGCAGGGCTTAGCTAACACTGCACACATCGGAGACAACGACACAGTAACCTTACCCCTAGTCTAGCTTTAGATAACCAAGCAGAATCACTCAACACCTCGCCAGGGAGACATATACCGGTCTACAATCTTCCCGAGAGAGGACACACCCGGAAAAGTCCGTCTCTCTAACCCTCAATAAAGCATAATACCTCCTTAACCTAATACATGGAAATATCTGAGAGCTTCGCATACAATACGACTGGTCAACGGTGAACGTCTATGCTGAAACCAGAAGGGATGTTGAGTTTAATAAAGATTAGAGAATGAGAAAGGAGAAGTCGAGAGAGAGGAATAGTATGCAAAGTGGCGAGTATGGGGGACAGAATTGCAAAGGATGTAGGCGATACGCGTGTCAGGCAAGCTCTGAGCTGGTAAAGAACACGCGGCCGCGATGGGAAGGGACTAGTTGACCACCCGGCCGCCAACGCCGTCAGCGCCCAAGCGAGCCGCGCCACAGCTCACCCCGCTGCCAGGTGTACTCCCTCACCCTCTCTCGCTCGCCTCCCACACAAGCAACATTTATATTATAGCGAATATAAAATATAAGGCGCGGTCACAGACCAAAACAAAGACCATTTCTAGACTGTCTGTGGCAACACGACCCCAATTAAATAAAGCAGATCATTCTAGGACAACTGTAGCCCATCTCCCCATCCTGGCGAGCGCTAGCAAGCTGCAATGCCCCACGCAACCATTCTGCTCACGCCGGGAGGCGTCACACCCCCCCCAAGATATGGGACACTCAACCATGAGCCCATATCTGAACAGGCAGAATGTCGCTAGAATCTGCCACTCCTAACCACTCTGCCACTCATGGAATGCAAGCTCAGTCTCCTCAAAAAAAATACAACAACATTTTTATATAAACAAATCTTATCACCCTTCCCAAATATAATACATTAATTCATAACATTGTGCTCCCAGAGCGAGCTTTAAGAAGCACAGCCTACCGAGAGAAAATCATCTGCACTCAGCACTCAGCTACAATATTATCTTAAAATTAATTATTAAAAAGACAGTTTTTATTTAATTTTTCATATTTTATTTTAATGTTGTTTTTCGCGGCTACTATAGATGTAGCCTAATTTTCTTCTAATCAAAGCCAACAACGCCTGCCCTGCGACCCTACGCTGATGCTACACACGCGAGCCAACAAGCACCAGCGCAAAAATACACCGCGAGCCAAGACAGGAGGCTATACCAACATACTGTGGTAGCCCACCCCGGATCCTCCACCCGCGATAAACAGTCCGCAATCACATTCTCACAACCGGCAATATGGCGAATGTCTAAGTTGTACTCTTGCAACATGAGCGACCATCTGGTCAGCCTCATATTCCGGTTGTGGAATTGATTGAGGAATTTAAGCGGGTGGTGGTCGGTATACACTACCACGACTGGCCCATAGGCAGGAACATAGACCTCAAAGTGTCTGAGCGCTAACACGATTGCCAGCAGTTCCTTTTCAACAACCGAATAGTTTTTCTGTGCTGAATTAAATTTCTTTGAAAAGAAACTGACTGGATGCTCAAGACCTTCCTCGTCTGTCTGCAAAAGTACGGCACCAGCCCCTACTCCACTGGCATCAGTCGCCAACTGAAATGGTCGTTCAAAGTCCGGGGCCCTGAGGATAGGGTGAGTGCATAAAAGGTGTTTAACTACTCGAAACGCCTGCTCACACTCAGGTGCCCAGCTGAACTTTTTATCTTTGGCTAGTAGATCTGTCAAAGGAGCTAACACAGTAGAATAGCCTCTTATAAAGCGGCGGTAATACCCAATCATGCCCAAAAATCTCATGATCTGCCGCTTGGTGGTCGGCCTGGGGAACAAGTCGATAGCCTGTATCTTCTGTTGGGGCGGGCTCACCTGCCGTAACCCAACCACAAACCCCAGATACTGCACCGTGGCTTGCACATTAACCACCAAGCCTGCTTTACTAAGTTGACTAAATAAGGCTTCTATGTGCTCACAGTGACTTTGGAAATCGTTGTCATAAATGATCACATCATCAAGGTAGACAGTACAGTTTGGGATGTCTGCTACGATGTCGTTCATTAAGCTCTGGAAAGTGGCCGGTGCATTTTTCAGACCATATGGCATCACGTTGCAACGGTAAGTACTGCCATCCACCACAAACCTGCACACCTCTTTAGCCCGCTCAGACAGTGGTACTTGCCAGTAGCCTTTGACGAGGTCTACCTTGGTCAAGTACCTTGCTTTCCCGATCTTATCCACACTGTCATCCACCCGGGGAAGAGGATATGCATTGGTGGGGGTCAACCCGTTCAAACCGCCTAAAGTCAATGCAGAACCGAACTTTTCCATCAGGTTTGGGCTGCAGAGTGACAGGAGAAGTCCACCGTACTGCCCCCTTCTCGATCAAGCCTCTCGCCAGCATATACTCCAGCTCATCCCTGAGCGCTGGGAGTTTAATGGGTGGCACCCGATAAGGTATCGACTTGAAGGGGGGGTGCTCTCCTACATCGACGTCATGCACCGCTTGAGTAGTGAGGCCTGGGTGCTTGGCAAATACAGTGGGGTATGAATCGAACAGGCGCTGCACTGCCACCTGCTGTTCCTCCGGCAGGTGCGCCAGAGCATTATGCGCACATTGGCTCGAATTCCCCACCTACTGATCAGCCGAGACATGACAATCCCAGTTATCATCCACCTGATCATTGCTGCCCCCCTCTCCTTCTCCACCATGACCGCAGCAGGTCAACACAGGGACAGCTAGTGACTCAGGTGGGCGCCTCACATACTCCTTCAACAAATGAATGTGGCATAGTTGGTTACGCTTCTTCCGGTCTGGAGTGGCAACGAGGTAATCTAGATCGGAGATCTTTGACACCACCCGATAAGGCCCAGCGTACTTGGCAGCCAGAGGATGACCTGCCAAAGGCAACAGGACCAACACCTCTTGACCTACCTGAAACTCCCGGAGTTTCGCCTTAGTATCGTACCTGTCCTTCATACGGGCCTGCGAACTCACCAAATTACGCCTGGCCAGCTCCAGACTTCTAAGCATTCTCTCTCTGCTCTCGAGGACGTATCTCAACATAGAACATGGCTTAGCGGTACCCTCCCAAATCTCCTTCACCATGTGGAGTGGGCCCCTCACCTGATGCCCGAAAACAAGCTCATTCAGACTGAAACCGAGACTCTCTCCAGGTACTTCTCTTGCCGCGAACAAAACATACGGCAGACCAAGGTCCCAATCCTTTCCGTTCTCTGCGCAATAACATCGAAGCATGCTTTTCCGCATGGCGTGCCACCTCTCCAACACCCCTTGACTCTCCGGGTGATACGCAGAAGAGACGACAGTGCTGATGCCATGCTGAATCATAGTTTGTTTGAACAGATTAGAGGTAAAATTAGAACCTTGGTCCGATTGCACCTCTTACGGGTAACCATACCGCGAGCAATACAAGAGCAGGTTCCGGACAACAGTTTTCGCCATGCCATTTCTCATTGGATATGCATCAGGATAACGAGTGGCCACATCCATGATAGTTAATAGAAATTTATTACCGGCACTAGTAGGGGTTAGGGGTCCGACCATATCAATGATGACCTTACTGAAGGGCGGTCCACTGACAGGAATGGGGTGCAACTCCAATTTTTCAAACAATTTTCCAAACAATTCTCGGAATTGTTTGGTTAGGTTTTCCAACCCTCTGGCACGTATGACACCTTGCTATCCAGGTTACCACCTGCCCCTTCAACCCCGGCCACCAAAACAATTTTTCTAAAGCCGCCACCGTTTTTCTCACCCCTAGATGTCCTGCCAGTGGTATGTCATGCGCCAACCTCAGTAGGCTATCCCTGCACTCCCGTGGCACCACCAACTGGTCCACTACTCCGGACCCCTCTTGCCAACTACGTTTAGGGTCTTGAAAACGCCTATAGAGGATGCCTTCTAAATAAAAAAAATCTCCTGGCTGTGCATCGCCATCCTCGTCGAGCTCTACAGCTCCATAAGCACACGTTTGGAGATCAGGGTCCTCTAGCTGCAACCGACGTATATCTGAGGGTGCCAAGCGATCTAACTGCTCCCGGAGCAATGCATGACCTTCCCCGATACTGGGCTGCTCCCTCTGTCTCTCTCGATGTACATAACGTTGCTGTCGTGGAGACTCGTCATGCCCAGCCTCGTCACTCTCGATGACAGGCCCAGGGGCTACTCCAGAATTAAGTAATGGTGCTAATACTGAATCACCCAGGAGAGCCGCCGAGTCAAAACTCTTAAGACCAACTCCAGCTTTAGCCTCCTCCTGTTGATCGTTCCTCCGCTGGTCTGATGGCGGAGGACTAGGCTGTGACACTTTAGCTGCCCGAGCTCGGGTGACAACACACGCCAGGGGTTGTGTCTGGCACCGCTCGACCCACTCTTGCTCTTCCCTACTCACGTCGGCCGGCCTCTCGGCAACGACTAAGGGTAGAACCTCAGAAGCGGGCATTGCAAAGTCGTTGCCGAGAAGAAGGTCGACGCCCTCCACTGGCAGTTTCTCCACAATCCCAACATCCAATTCACGTGCCACACCATCCACCTCCAACTCCAACCGCACCAGCGGGTATGACCGAGTTGCATTAATACCCTGCACCACTACCACCCGAGCCGCGTTTATAAGGTAGCCAGTCAAGTTTTTCATCAGAGTCTGGGAAGCACCTGTATCACGCAAGACCTCTACTCCATGAGCCCACATCACGCAACCCCGCCCTCTATGGTCGCAAAAAACAGACTAGGACAGACTCTTGCAAAGTGCCCCTTTTTATGACAATGATAACACTCCAACTCCCCTTTGGGCTTCCCTTGGTACTGGGAAGGGCCCGGCCCCTTCTTAAATGGGACGGTACTAGTCTTGTGGTCAGTCTTGGTATCATGGCTCTTGTACTTGTTTCCATAAGGTATATCACTAACTCGGGGGGGTGGGGCATCACGCCCCTTGTTACCTGCCTCACTATGCTGGGCAGACCTGCACCCACGAATTAGTGATAGCCGGAGGTCAGCCATCTCAGCTGCCTCCTGTAGAGTTTTTGGTTGCTTTTCTTTAAGGTTTAACGTCAGGTCGCCGCCCATGCATTTGAAAAACTGCTCTAAAAGCACCAACTGTTTAATGTCGTCAAACGTAGTAGCTTTCTCCGACCTCAGCCAATTCCCAAAAGCATCGGACAGCTCCCGGGCATGCTCCAAAAAGGTGTTCCCGACCCTTGGTAACACCCCGGAACTTCAACCTGTACGTCTCTGGTTGTAGTTCGTATGCTCTCAGGACAGCCTCCTTGAGTTCCTCGTAGATAATACACGACTCTATCGGCAATGCATCATAAGCCCTGAGTCCCTTGCCCACAAGTCTAGAGGAAACAAGGGCTGCCCACTTCTCCCCAGGCCACTGGTGAATCTGGCACTTCTTCTCAAAGCGTGTGAAAAATTCTGTTACACCTCTCTCATCAAACACCGGAACCAGTTTCAATAAGTGCGAGAGAGACTGCTCATGAACACGGTTACCAGCCCCAAGTCGCTGTCCCGTTGTCTCTACTCGCGACTTCTCTACGTCCATGTCGGCACAGTACCTAGTCGACTCAGCTTGGATTTTTGCTAGCTCTATGTGCTCATGACTGATAGTTTTTCTCTCTTCTATCTTGGCTAATTCTATTTGATGCTGGATCTTAGCTAATTCGAGCTGAAGCAATAATTCTGGAGTTAACCCTTGAGGAGGTCAAGGTGCTACAATGTTTGAAATTACCGGTGGTCCCCCCAGGGGCAACCCACCCTGCCAGTCACCACCCAACTGCGGAAGCGTACCCGGGGTCGGCAAACTACTGGGATGGCTGGGAGTCGAGTGTAGGGGAAGCATGGCCGAAGGGCTCTGAGCACTCAACCCATCTCGCTCACCAGTCACCCTGCCCAGTACACACGTTATCAAGTTATCCTTGGTCATGCTGCTAGTAACCGCATGACCGATAACTGTGGCCAGGCATTGAAGACCGTACCGATCCATACCCTCCAACCGCTCGGCAGTAACAGGCCATTGCAAAATTATCCTAGCATCCTCCTCACAGTTCACCCGATTAACCCTTTCATCATGCTGCTGTTCCTCAGTTTCGACATTACGTACTGTGTCTCCATTCTCCTCTGACCCGGTATAAGACATTATTCTCACAAAAATTTCTCACCACAATATTCAGAAAAGAAGTACCCCAAACTCTTATGTAGCACTATTCACTTGCCAAAAATGTCTGAAGACTCTCAAGTGCTATACTACTTTGCCAAAAAAAAAAAAATAACGTGCCCACTATATTCCTCAATAAAACAAATGACCACAACAATCCTGCAATTATCTCTTAGTTCACAAGATCCTGAGCTAGGTCGCCATTTGTTACAATCCAGGTTCTCAAAGACACAGGGCTCTTCAACATTGGACTAGATAAGGGCAAAATGCAACAACGGTAACACTAGATCCAACCCCTGCCTTAAACACTGGAAAACAAAACACCATTACCGCCCTGAGTCGTGCCTGGACAACGAGGTATCCTATGACTCGGTAACTGGTGCACACACACTAGGCTGACGCTCGATGAAACAGCCTATTCTCAAACAGTAAAAGATTACTCGATTAGGTTACACAAAGAAAAGATAGTTAACATGATTAATTAACGTTACGGTAGATACTCAAATAACTGGCACTCCTGTATTAAAGAAAGTACAATGCTAGTCCTGCAACATCAACTGGAAACTTCTGAAATAAGTCTGATACTGGGAAGATGTTCGTAAAGAATCTTGAACAATTATAATGCAGAATACGGGTCACAATAAATACTAGGACATATAGTAATAATAGGCAGGCGAATAATAAAGACTGCGCAAAGGTAGTAATGCTCGACAACTAAAGAAATGCTTCGTGACACAACGCAACAGCCATCTAGGGTTGTGCAACTCAACAACAACCTCGGCTCAAAAGTGCAGTGAATAATAATGTTGCATACATATAATAATGGGGGCTTATCTCTAACCAGTGTCTGCTCAGTTAATAAAGTCTAGCTGGGGTATCAAGGCAGGGCAACAATGGGCGAGCATGCGGCTCGTAGCCTAACGTTGTCCGAAGGTGGTATAATGAAGATTACGTTATATGACGGGGATGCTCTCTTGATAAATCTAGGTCTCTAGTACCTAGTTCTATCCTGGCGATCCCTCAGAAGTCAACACAAAGAGGCAGCACTATGTTGTGAGGGATAGGCTATGGCCCTCTCACACCACAGCGCTGTGCTCGCAAAGTAAACCCACCCGAAGACAACTTAGGCTCCCACAGTACCTGTCGATGTCGTGCAGGGCTTAGCTAACACTGCACATATCGGAGACAACGACACAGTAACCTTACCCCTAGTCTAGCTTTAGATAACCAAGCAGAATCACTCAACACCTCACCAGGGAGACATATACAGGTCTACAACCTTCCCGAGAGAGGACACACACGGAAAAGTCCGTCTCTCTAACCCTCAATAAAGCATAATGCCTCCTTAACCTAATACATGGAAATATCTGAGAGCTTCGCGTACAATACGACTGGTCGACGGTGAACGTCTATGCTGAAACCAGAAGGGATGTTGAGTTTAATAAAGATTAGAGAATGAGAAAGGAGAAGTCGAGAGAGAGGAATAGTATGCAAAGTGGCGAGTATGGGGGACAGAATTGCAAAGGATGTAGGCGATACGCGTGTCAGGCAAGCTCTGAGCTGGTAAAGAACACGGCCGCGATGGGAAGGGACTAGTTGACCACCCGGCCGCCAACGCCGTCAGCGCCCAAGCGAGCCGCGCCACAGCTCACCCCGCTGCCAGGTGTACTCCCTCACCCTCTCTCGCTCGCCTCCCACACAAGCAACATTTATATTATAGCGAAAATAAAATATAAGGCGCGGTCACAGACCAAAACAAAGACCATTTCTAGACTGTCTGTGGCAACACGACCCCAATTAAATAAAGCAGATCATTCTAGGACAACTGTAGCCCATCCCCCCATCCTGGCGAGCGCTAGCGAGCTGCAATGCCCCACGCAACCATTCTGCTCACGCCGGGAGGCGTCACACTACTGACTGTCTGACTGCCTGTTACACTTTCTGTAGTAGCATTAGCATGACCAGGTGCTGTCTGTTATATACTAATTACTATACTGTTTTAGCGACCAGGTTAGATGTCAATAAAGTTTGGAGTTGTCTATTGTGAATTGATTTCTTGTAAGGGGATTTATAAGTTGAATTAGAAATTTAGACAAATTATAACCAGCAAACCTTGCTAGAAACAACAGGTATCATTCTCGACAATTACGATCCAGGTGATTGTTTTGGCATAGATGAGTCCATGGTGGGAAAGTTACTTAGATTTGCTACTTCAGAATCTAATTTTATGTTCAATAATAGGATGTATAACACAGTCGATAGTATAGCGATGGGATCTTGCTTAGGCCCAGTTTATGCAGGTGCCTTTATGTGCAACAAGGAGTGTTTATGACTGGACCAATGCCCCGATGACTTTAAGCCAATTTATTATAGGAGATATGTCGATGATTCCTTTTTAATTTTTAGAAAGTTTGAAGATATCAACATTTTTTTAGAATACTTAAACAACAAACACCCTAATATTAAATTCACTCATGAGATTGAGAAGGATAATTGCCTACCATTTTTTGACGTAATGTTGAACAAAACTAATAATGGGGTCACAACGGAGGTTTACAGAAAACCAACTCACTCAAACTTAGGATTGAATTGGTTCAGTCATTGTGAGACTATACAGTATATAAGGTTAATTCAATAAAGAATCTCTTAAACAGAGCATACAGTATTTGTTCTAACTATTTTATCTTAGATTTAGAATTCAAAACATTAGAAAAGTTCTTTCTTAATAATAATTATTGTTCAAATCTGTTTCACAAAATTGTAAAGTCTTTCCTTGCATCAAAATTCAGCAGTAGAGATATAGTTTATGATGTTCCTAAATTAAACAAATATATAAAACTGCCATTTTACGGTAAACCTAGCTTTGAATTAAGAAAACAACTAAATAGTATTTTTGGCATTAATTTCCCTGCTATAAATGTTCGTATAATTTTCACAAATGAAGTAAAAATTAAATCTTTTTTCAAGCTCAAGGATACTATTCCCGATTCTATATGTTCGAATATTGTATATCAATTTGATTGTCCTCCCTGTCCTGTGAGGTATATATATCGGTTGCTCTTCTAGAGCTTTCCGATCCAGAATATTCAAGCATATGGGGAAGAGTATCAGAACTGGTAACTATATAAATAAGCAACAATTTTCTGCTATTAGAAACCATTCTCGTGACTTAGACCATAGATTCAGTGAACAAAATTTTAAAATCATGTCTAAATTTAGGAACAAGAATGATACCTTTATTGCTGAAAAATACTATATAAGTAAATTCAAACCCGAATTAAATACATAGCTTCATTTATAGGAAGCTTATTTTTTTTTTTTTCCCACTGTATTGTTTCTGTGAGTGTTTTTTGTTGAACTAAGTTTCTTGAGGTCTACAGTAGGTGTGTTTTTCTTTTTGTTTAGTCTGTTCATTTCGGTAACTTTTGAAAATTCATAGTTGGCAGCTCATATTTTGTGTGTATATAAACTAGGAGTTAACTGTGTATTTTTACGTCAGTCACCACCTACACAGCAGTTTCTCAACATCATAGTAAGCTACATGTGTGTATGTACTTCATATACCTTTTCAAATTTATATTGATATGTTAGATTAATCTTTTTTGTTCACATACATTTATGAATGTCTTTATTCGGTTGGTTAAGTGTAAAATATATACTTATAAGGCTTGCCTTTGAATTTTATATATATCTAATAGATATATTTCTTTTTTGGTGTGTTAGTCAACATTATAATGTAAACATAATTTTACTTTTAATGATAAAAGATTTGTCTAATAATTTTCACAAAAATCATTAGTGTGTTTTTGCATATTTTTCGCAGCCACTGTCAAGTGTGCAGTAATATTCTTTATTATACAATTGGATAAAAAAAAAGACAAAAACAAATCCTCCCAAGCTTTATAATAATAACAAATTAATTGGTTAAAAGGATGAAGTTCTTCTGGACTGCCACATGTGTTTGCAAATTTCATTAATCGATTTTAGGAGTATAGTTGGTTGTTGGAAGGAACATAATAATTGATATTGGTTCAGGGGTAATTTATCGAGAGGACTTCCCTAGTGGTTAAGGCCCCATTAATTGCTCTTTCCATTCACATATGCATAGCCTACGTGAGTTGCAGTTGGGATGTGTGTACATGCTTAGATTGATATGCAGGATTCGAAATTGCATAATAAATCGTAGGCAGTGTCCACCATTATTTTAACTGTCTTCGTGGTGCGATGCATAAGGTGTTGATTTTCGGTGTGAGCATCCTGGATTCGAATCCACGGACTGCCACATGTGTTTGTAAATTTCATTAATCGATTTTAGGAGTATAGTTGGTTGTTGGAAGGAACATAATAATTGATATTGGTTCAGGGGTAATTTATCGAGAGGACTTCCCTAGTGGTTAAGGCCCCATTAATTGCTCTTTCCATCACATATGCATAGCCTACGTGAGTTGCAGTTGGGATGTGTGTACATGCTTAGATTGATATGCAGGATTCGAAATTGCATAATAAATCGTAGGCAGTGTCCACCATTATTTTAACTGTCTTCGTGGTGCGATGCATAAGGTGTTGATTTTCGGTGTGAGCATCCTGGATTCGAATCCACGGACTGCCACATGTGTTTGTAAATTTCATTAATCGATTTTAGGAGTATAGTTGGTTGTTGGAAGGAACATAATAATTGATATTGGTTCCGGGTGTAATTTATCGAGAGGACTTCCGTAGTGGTTAAGGCCCCATTAATTGCTCTTTCCATTCACATATGCATAGCCTACGTGAGTTGCAGTTGGGATGTGTGTACATGCTTAGATTGATATGCAGGATTCGAAATTGCATAATACATCGTAGGCAGTGTCCACCATTCTTTTAACTGTCTTCGTGGTGCGATGCATAAGGTGTTGATTTTCGGTGTGAGCATCCTGGATTCGAATCCACGGACTGCCACATGTGTTTGTAAATTTCATTAATCGATTTTAGGAGTATAGTTGGTTGTTGGAAGGAACATAATAATTTGTATATTTTGTATTGTTACTTTTGGAAAAAGTTAAAAGATCCTCACAAGCTTTGTACTTAACATATGTTTACAGTAGGTTACTTTCTTTTTAGGATCGTATGTTGAAATATAGCCTGATGATATATGTGTGATACTTCCGAAAATTTGCAAATAAATAACTCAAACATGTATACTGTTATGGCTCTTGTCCTACTCTTCATCTACAAAATTAGATATCCTGGGAATGTACCTACCACTGACATAATATATATATATATATACGGTATATATATATATATATATATATATATATTAATTATATATATATATATATTATATATATATATATATTAAATTTAAAGTGATAGTGCACGATGCCGTGAATAGCTTAACCCATTGACTGCAGGAGACGTTCCGGATTTCCATGGCAATTTACAGCAATTTACAGGCTTTTATAGACTCTAAAAGCCTGTAGAATCAAGTGCGAGTGAGCAGAAGCGCGACAGGCCACCCATCCTCTCTCAAGCCAGCTGGTCGGGGCACTGAGGAGTATGAACCATACTCTCGCTAGACATACAGCGCTGACAAAGGCAAATGTAGCGCGACATTAGCGATAATTGCTCAGTATTAGCGAATGTCTATGGTAGTGTTGCGGGTGAAGCCTGTGCGCTATAGAGTTCGTTTTGGTGTTATTTTGAAGCTATTTTCTACTAGTTGTTAACTGAATACATTTAATTTTATTCAGACATTTGCTTAATCAATCAGGTGTGCCTGAAGGAACCCTACTATGGCGGAAATAGGCGAAAATATGCCCATTGTCTAAGTGTTAACAAAACTTATTCCCACATACCGCAGAATATGTAATTTTTTGTTTGTTATTTATGCATATATATATTTTCTTATTCAGGTTCAATTTCTATATATTAATTTTGTATGTGTGTATCAACACAACAGTTTCAACTCAAAATTAAAATATTGTTTTCTTGTCGTATAGGTACAATCTCTCCAGAGTTTCATTTCAGAAAATTATATTTCAGGGTTTGAAATATATTCCTCTCATCAGTCATCACGCACAGTAGCTCATTAAATTTACTTCTATATTACTTTGTGCAGTTCTTTATCAAGTTGTTTCCTACAACATAAATGAGAATCACTGAAGCTTAACATGGGGAAGTGCTCTATTTTTCTGCATACCGCATTAGGGAGAAAACAACCTGTGTATCAATATTGGAGGCAATATATTTATAAAGGTCCACTGGCACCGACTGAAATACTTATATAATTATAATTTATTAATTTTATTACAATAAAAACAAATCGAATTTTATGCGTAGTGTATATCTTAAAACCTAGCATTATTTCCTTAGTAGTCATATAGCAGATATAGCATATCGCAAATCCGCTCTGTGTCTTTGTTAGACAGAAAACAGTTTTTAGTCATAAATATTGCTGAGGATGTGGAAGCCAGTCATTATTTTATTTTTCAATAGCAACATTACACAGATTCATTAAATCTGATGCTTGGAGCTAGAAAAACAAATCAAAATATATTTTATTGAAAATATTACACACTAGAGTTTTAACCATTTGATCCATGCTAGATTAACTCCAGTCGCTCATATAGGGAGAGGTGATATATATGCTGGTACAATTGGCCAAATAAGTTGTGTCGCCGCTGTCATTACGTTTTGCTCGCTGTATGCTGTATTAATGTCTGCCAGATATTGAATAGAGCGTGTTAATATAGGAACGTCTGTATATCTCACTCAAAACGATTAATTAATGCTTAGATAGTGCTGATACCAATTATTGATCGAAATATACTTGGTGCCGCGAAATCACTTATTTGCCCGATTGTACAATAGGCGACATAAGGGAACCACTACACTATCACAATCATTGACTGGTGGTGAGGGCCGTGATGGCTATGTGGTGAAAGCTACTATACTGTCACCATCATTGATCGGTGGTAGTGCTTGAGTAATGGTGACGATCAGTTGTATCTGGCCTCACCACCTGAACCGCCAAACTTACACAAATACATAGACATACAGAGCAGAGAGACGAACCATACATCTGGTAGCTTGAATAATTTGTAGCAAGAGGGGGACAGAGGAATTACAGTAAATAGTGGTGGGGAAGGGGAGTGCAGTAGGAGGCACAGGAAAGATCGACAAACGCCTTATATACGTCCGATGAAACTAATGTTTGCTGCAAAATGTTGTTTGTTGTTATAGCTTCCATAGCAACAGAGAGAGAGAGAGAGAGATGGAGGGCTAACATTTTGCTAATTGGGGTGGAACACGCTAAAATGACTGTTCAAAATGTTAAGGTTTAAAATTACCCATTTCTTGCAGTATACTACCACGGCCTGATTATTTTGTTATTATAAAATACAATACAAATATCTGTCTAAACATCTACCCATTGCCAGCAGACACATCAATTCCCAAGGGGGTGGCCACAAATATATTGCCTCCTTGCTCCTCTATCGCCTGCAAACCGACGCCCTTCCTCCATTCCCCACATCCCTTCCAAACATATACCTCTTAAACTCCATCCTTCCATCTCATTCTCGGTCTGCTCTCCCTCTCTGCCATTTACCTCGGTCTCATACATTTTGTTAGTCATTCTCTCACACTCCATCCGTACTGCATGACTGAACCACCTCAAGGTGTTCCACTTCACACTCTACAGTATATTTACATTCACACTACATCACTCTAGTACTTCATCATTTGTCTGTTTCTCTCTCTGTGTTACCCCACATGCACTTCTCAAGTAATGCATTTCTCACCCTTGACATATGCGTCTCCAACAACGTCCACGTTCACTCCTGTACGTCAATGTCGGGATCACCACACCATCAAACACGCTGTGCCAAACATATCCACTATACAATGCAGCTCTCACTCTTCAACACTCAATAGTATCGTAATATCAATATAAAATAGCACAGCCAGCTTCCACTCACTCCATTCCTTTACCAGGGACACTCCAACATCCACTGTTCTGCCTTGCATGATTTCACAACTCCAGCAATGTATACATTGAACTACCATGGGGACAACACCCATCCCTACTTTAATCCAACAGTTTAATAATAAAAATGGCTTTGTTCATTTGCTAAACGCACTTGTACCCTTGTACCCTCATGCATATTCTTTACCACTTCCAGCAAATTGCCATTTCTTATGCGCTGAATTTACTGACAACAAAAGTATTTGTGATCCTTTTGGTATCCTGTATGATCAGTACTAGACCAATCAGGCACATTCAGGCATTGTGTATGTGTACGTATGTGTATGTGTGTGTGTGTTGACACTCGCGTGGATTTAATGTTTCAAAACAGTGCTATTCACAGGTTGTACCCAATGCCACCTTCATAAACAACCTTTTCAGTGTTGACCTATTGATACGTATACCTACTGTAGCCAGCGAGCCCGTCATTGTGGCACTGTTGTCTGTAAACTGCACTCATTACGGTGTTGTTTGGGTAAACCACAACCTTTTGTCTGGAGCGGACTGTCACCTAGCAAAGATAAAAGGAGTAATCTTTACCTCACTTTTTCTCTTCTGGGAGACTGGCTGCACGGACTCGAATAAGAGACACGCATTTTCGATAAGGGAAAATAAACTCCGATTGTAAACATTATATACATACAAACATCATATCGACTATATAAAAAATGAGCAAAATCAAATATATTTTACTAGCAAAGGAAGATCTCAGGACTGGAGTTTGAAAAAACAATATTTTATACCAATATATAATAAACTGATTGTTGTCATTGATTAACCCAGGAACGGCGAGGAGACTCTTAAGAGGTTTTGGGGGTGGAAGGCGACGGGACTCTTATGATTCAAGGCCTAAAAAGGCTTTTAAAGACCCTAGTAGCACTCAAAACAAAGGAATATGTGATACAGTGAGATAATTCCCCTCCATCTCTCTATCACTCCTCCACATGTGTCAAAACTCTCTCCTTCCCCCCTTTCAATTATCACCTATTTTTACTCTTATTCCCTTGTTTATCTATTTTTTTATCACGCCAATATCTCCAACTCAGTTCCAAGGTCGTCTAGTGCGCATATACAGAGCGTGGGAAGAGAAAGAAAGTGAGAGAGAGATATCAGTCTGCCTTCAGGCCTCGAAGAGGGAGGATATATGCCTCGTTCGCCTCTCACCTCATTGCCGACTGGAGGGTCGGCAATAATTTGTCTTTTTCACCGCCCAAATACTATTCTCACTTGTTTTATTGCTGTTACATGTTAATATCTTCATTAAATAAACCAAAATATCCTCGCTTGGCGGGAGGGTTTGAACTACCAATGGCGTGCCTATCTCGGGTTAAGTAACCTAATAATATATGATTTATGTCGCTGTGATCTAATTACTAAAAGTATGAATATCATATACCTATTACTACACAAAATATAGACCGTTTCTTACTGTGTTATATATACCAATAAGTATATTCTGCAAAATACATATTTTTTGTTCTCAGTTAATTCCATTAAAAATAATACTAATAATAATAATAATAATAATAATAATAATAATAATAATACAAAAAATAATAATACAAGCTTTTGGCGGTACTTAATAATTTCATTAAGTATGTCTTTTAAGTTCTGTATCAAATAATTTGAATATTGTCATTAAAATGACATTGCTAATTAAATCACCTATTTTTACTGTGGTACCTATTAATTACAAGATGGATGATATATAAATATATTGCATACCGGGTATACACATTTATGAAAGAAAATGGTGAACGCATTTTGATACAAGTGGCCCGGTTAGTGTTCAGTCAATCTATTTAGTATCGATTTAGTCATATTCCAACACTAAATGAAAATTATCTCGGCTATATTCCTTTACTTCTCGAATCATGGCAAATAAATCGCTCAAAACTGGGGTAAGACTGTCTTTGACAATCGTATGCTTCAAGACTATACATTTAATGATCTAACAGTTGATCTGATTTTCAATTAATAAAATATGTTTACAAGCAAAGAAAAATGACCTAATAGGAGCTACTAACAATTCAGCAGAATTTCTGTGAAGGCAATCAACTCACTGCCAAATGTATTTGATGCCTGATACAACTGTGTGTGGGTGTGGAGCTCTGTCACTTATACCGAGGTTTGTCCCTCTCTGGTTCTTGTTTCATGGCATGGGCGGTGACAGAGCTCATTACTGATCCCTTTGTTTACATCTTGTTCCAGCGACACCTCAAGGTTCTTAATGTGAACAAACACTGGTATTATGCCTTGAAATCATACTGTATAGTCGCTATCTCAAAAGCATTGAACACTCCTCAACCTACCCAGAGATATAGATGTTTTTTACGGTCAAGGGGTAATTAAAACAGCCTTAGTTTTGTCTGTACAGTGACTATTTAATTTGCTTCTCTGGCTAATCTCTCTATCTATATGCTCAGGCCCAATCCCCACTTTTCCTATTTTTATTTGTTATTTTCTATTTAATAACATTTTATTATATTGTTTTTCCTTTGGGGTGGCCGCCTCAAGACAGAGCAAGAACAGGGAAAATACAAAACACAACATAACACAACGAACAAACACAGACAAAACACAAATTCACACATATCTAGGTCACCCAGGAGAAGACCCAGAGACCAGGGTCACCAAGGTCGCTCCAGCAATCCCCCGGCCCCCGACCACCCTCAGAGGTTCCGATCTCGGCAGGCAGACATGCAGCGGAGCCGAAGCCACAAGCCCGCCCAACACCATTGCAGGCGCACCCTTCATATTAATTGTCTCCCCAAACCAGGCGCCTGATGGACTTTTATCTAGTCCAACTTGCGCCCGACCTCTTCCCCCAAATGACCACGTGTTCACTCACTATTCACAAGCATTCTCCATTCATTCCTGTTTATTACCACTTCCTTTGCCTGATCTATAGTAATTCCTCTGTCATCCAAAGCTTGTCTTACACACTCTCTCCATCTCAATGGGGGTCTTCCTGCCCTTCTATCTCCTCTTGTATCTGACTCACATATTCTCTTTGTAATCCTTTCATCTCCCATTCGTTCAACATGACCATACCAGCTCAGCAACCTTCTGTCCACTCTGGCTGACAAATGTTCCTGCTGCCCCACTCTCCTACGTATCTCTTCATTCCTCAATCCGTCTCTACGAGTAACTCCACACACACTCCTCAAGCAGCTCATCTCCATCAAATACAGCTTTCTTCTCTCCTTTTTCTTCAGAGCCCATGTCTCAGCCCCGTACATCACTGTTGGCACAACAATTCCTTGATACATTGCACTTTTTACTTTCATTCCGAGATTTCTCGTCTTGCACATACTTCCCTTGCTCCGAAAACCTTCCTTCCTTCACACACTCTCTGTTTTACCTCCATTTCTATACCTCCACTCCTGCTTATCGTTCCTCCTAGATATTTAAAACACTCTACTTATTCCAATATTTCCCCATCCAGCCTCACCTCTAGATTCACTTTACGATGACCCCTATTACACACCATTACTTTACTTTTATTGACGTTCACCTTCAGTTTCCTTCTCCCACAAACCACTCCAAACTCATTGACTACCCGCTGCAATTTCTCCTCAGAATCCGCCATCAACGCTATGTCATCAGCGAACAGCAACTGATTCAAGTCCCAATCTCTACCATTTTTTCTTACTAAACCAAATCCTCTTCCCATTGTTCTCATTTTCACCTCCCTCACCACACCAACCATAAACATATTAAACAGCCAAGGTGACTACACAACCCTGTCGCAAACCTACCTTTACCTCAAACCATTCACTCAACTCACCATTTCCTACTCTAACACATGCTTTGCTCCCTTCATAAAAACTCCTAACTGCTTCCAACAAATTGCCTTCAATTTCTCTGGCTAATACAAGGCTAAAATATTTAGCATAGGCTAAAGTAATCATGGTAAACCTCAACACTTAATGCATGTGGTTCAGTGACATAATATTGATCCAAACTTGGCACCATGGAAACTATATATCTATTTATTGTCATACGCCTTGATCCCAGAGGGGCTGGACGCGAATGAGTCGCCTCCATGCACCTCACCCCTCCTCCACCCCAACACCACCTTCACTCATATACCTCTCAACTCCATCCCTCTATCTCACTCTCGAACTGCCTCTCCCTCTCTGTCCTTCCACCTCACTCTCATGCACTCTTTCAGTCATTCTCTTACTCACCACACGCTCTACATAAACGAACAACCTCAAGGTGTTCCTCTCCACACTCTCCAGCTCATTGACATCACAATATTCTCGTATTTCCTCACTCGTCTGTTGTTTCTTCATTTGAATCTACTTGTACTTTCTAAGTAACTCATTTCTATCCCTTTCATTCCTGATTTGTCTCTCCAACAATGTCCATACTTTACACTCGTATGCCAATGTCTGGATTATCACACTATCCTGCAGTGACTTGTTTACTTCCATGTTTACCACCCTGTTCCTTGTCACTGCTTTCATCATTACTATTACACTCTTCCCCTGTCGTACCCTCCCTCGCACTTCATCTTCTCTTGCGCTGTATGTAAGAAGTCAGTAGCTAGTAGGGTGTGATTGTTGTTTCAATTGTACGGTCCATATAGCCCATAATTATAATATAAATGTTTGTCAATGGATCCTAAGATTAAAAGTTTATTCAGAAACATAAACTGAAACATAGGCACATTTACACAAGCTCACAAACACACTATCACACAAGGTAAATTAAAGATAAAATTACTGTTATTTAGTAGTTAATTCATCTCCTTTAATAACTATTCAATAAGAAACTCACTCAACATTCAAACACTCAATGTATGCTTCCACACAAAGAATCACAGAGCAGAATTTAACCTGTATCGTCAACTAAAGAGGGTCCCGGGTCCAAGTGTTCTCCATCCTGAGAAGTACCTGGTATGTCAGTTCATTCCAGCAACCCTTCAAAACATTCCCCCTCCTCCCTCCCCAATGCTATTAACATCATCAAACACAATCTCTCTCTTACACACACATATACACACACACACACATACACACAGTAAGAGTCCTGTCTGAAGTGTTATTGTCCAAACGACCAATGACGGCTACGGTCTGGACACATGCCAGGGGACATTTAAAACTGGAGACAACCCAATCAGTGTCTGGTAGAGAGAGATGTTTCGTTATGTTTTTGGTGGAGAAGTCCATCAGTTTCCTTTTTAATGCATTAGTTTTATGAAGAGATATATACCGTAAGTGTTGTATAGACACAGTTGAGTATTCTAAAACATGGTCTGGTAAATGTGTGCATATATTAATTCATTTGTAATTATTTGTGTTTATTTGTTTAGTCCTGAAACATCAGCTTGTAGGCTTCTACCATGGAAAGTATTGTGAATCTTACATGAGTTATATGGTTCATCTTTGATAAATGTAGCTATCACAAATACATAAAAACTTATAAATATGAACATCTTTAATAAGCCAATCGCCTATATTAACACACCTAGATCTCTCGTCACTGTCTGGGTTGCCTATTTCCGTGTTTACTCGTATAATAGCTGGCCTATTTGTTCAATATCCTCATTCGAAATACATTACATTTATGAATATTGAACTTCATCTGCCAGTTTACTGACCACCATGTAAGCTATTTTGATCCCTTTAGACATCTGAATATCACTCTTTGAATCTGTTACTCATCCCATCTTGATACTGTTTGTAAATACAGTATGTTGATCCTGTTTGTCAAAAGTAGTCTTACGTGACACACTCACACTGCACTTGACTACACCCAAACTGACTTTATAGTTCCATTTATACTAACTCTGTATATCCTACCAATCAGCCATGACTCCACTATATTAATGATCCTCTTCTACCGTATGCTTCTACCGCCGTCAACAAGCCCTCACATGGAAAACACTGTCGAAGGCTGTACTGAAATCTAATTAAATTACATCACATGACTTCTAATTACCATCTGTTGCCTGCCTTAGTGTATCGGTAACATATCAGTGACCTGAACTATTCACTCGTGTATGTTGTGGATTATATAATATTATGATCAAGAGATTCTTTCAGGCAGTAAAGGCTTGCTTTCCGAATGAATTCAAATTCACATACTTAGCCTTATTATATTATGAACAATTGGGATGCATTATATATTGAAATTCTGAAGTTAATGTTTTTCCCTTTGGTTCTTCTTAATTTATTAAATTTCTTTAAATTAATGTAACTTGCTCTCCTTTTCCCTCACTTTCCCTCGGGTATCCTGTAACGTATTACCATGGGAGGGACAGGGTTCGCTTCCCAGGCAGGGCAAAACTATTTGTGCTAGTCTCCTAACACCCTATGCCTCTGTTAACCTAGCAGTAAATAGTAAGCTGAGTAGTGGACACTTATGATGCCCCATGTAGTGAAGTAAGTTGTAGTACCTTGGGCAGTATACAGTAGCCCCTGTGTACCAGGCTGGGTAACTTAGAGTCTCTAACTCAAAACCAAGGGGTCTATCACATTATTGCAGCTTTGATGGCTTCTTGTTTTCCCCGTTATCTACAGTATAGTGAGAGTGGCGGTGATATTATAAGGTCTCAACAACTTAGATCCAAGGAAATTATTCAAGCTACCCCTCTAGGCGGCTCGTCCTCCAAAACACTGAGGTTCAAGTGTCCGAACAGTGGTATAGAGTGGGTGAGGGAAAATTGGAAAGGGAACTACTGCCCTGGAACTAATGTCCGTGGCAGGATTAGGAAGTTAGTAGGGGACAGATTGGTTAGTAAAATAACACAGTTATAGTGATCTTCCGTATATCTGGGAGATAGAGAGTAACTTCTTAGTAATATATATTCTGTGCGCAATAATCCTTGATGAATCTGAGGGGGGAATAAAATACAGTTATTAATTTACAAATGCAGTCAGTCGCGGGTTTGATGCAAGCTATTTGTGTAGGCTAAGTTTAAAAGACTCAACGGTGCTGCAGTCTATAACGTCTGTCTCGGGGAAGCCCATTCCACAAGTTGACAACTCGATTGAAGAAGAAATTCCTTAGATTTGTGTGCGTTAAAAGATTTACCAATAATTTTGCAACCGTTTCCTCGTGTGTAATTAGATTGGTCGATAGTGAAGTACTTACTACAGTTCATATTGTCGATGCCTTTGATGATTTTGAACACTTGAATCAAGTCGCCTCTTAATCTGCGATGGGGTAAAGGAAATATATTTAATTCTCTATGATGCTCCTAGTATGGTTTGTTCTTTAGGCTAGGTATCATTTTGGTAACTCTAAGTTGAACTCGTTCTAGCTTGTCTATATCTTTTTGGTAATAAGGGCACCAGGATTGAACGCAGTATTCCAGAAGAGGGAGGACTAAGGAATTGTAAAGAGTTAGGATTACTTCTTTGGATTTATGCTCAAATGACCTACCTATAAAGCCAATTATTTTGTTTGCCTTTTTAACAGGTTTCTGAACATTGTTGATTCGATTGTAGGTTACTCGATATTGTTACTCCCAGATCGGTTTCTCTGTCTACACTCTTATGCTGAGTGCCATTCATCGAATAGTTTGCTTTCTCATTCTGGTATCCAATATGTAGTACTTTACATTTATCCGCATTGAAACTCATTTGCCAAATTTGGGCCCAACATGACAACTTATCTAGATTGTGTTGCACATCGTCAACTTGTTCTTTTGAGAGTACGCTATTTGCAATTTTCGTATCGTCAGCAAACTTTGAGATTGTACAGGTGAGACCCTCACGTATGTCATTGATGTAAATTAGAAATATAATTGGCCCTAGTACCGATCCCTGAGGTACCCCGCTACTTACATTGGTCCATTTTTTTTTTTTTTTTTTTTTTTTTTAAAAAGACCTCCGTCTACGTATTGTGAAAAACCTGTTATTTAGATGGCTTACCGTTTATGACTTCTCTTTGCTCTCTGTCGCTGAGCCAATTTTCTATCCATTTCAACACACCGTCTTGTATTCCATGCGCTTTTAATTTTAGCAGCAAACGTTTGGGGGAAACTTTGTCAAAGTCCTTATGAAAATCAAGGTATATAATATAAACAGCTTTACTGTCATCATAGAGGTTGAGGATATCGTGGAAGAAGTCTAAGAGGTTAGTTAAGCAGGAACGTTTGTTAAGAAAACCGGGTTGAGTATCTTTAAGTATGTTATTTTCCTCTAAGTGATTTACGAGTTTGTCTCTTATGAGTGTTTCTAGCATTTTACATACAACTGAGGTTAAGCTGATTGGTCGATATTTACTGGGTAGGGATTTGCTGCCTTTTTTAAATATCGGTGTTATATTGGCTAGCTTCCACTGATCAGGCATAGTTCCAGACTTCAAGGATTTATTGAATAGCAATGTCAGTGGTTTGGAGAGCTCATCCTTAGCTTCCTTTAGAACTCTAGCATAATCAAGTAGTGGAATCAACTCCCTGATAAAGTTAGAGCAAGCAGCTCATCAACATGATTAACCCCTTGAGGATCATGACGCCTTTTGACAGTTAATTTTGGCTATCATTAGACGATTTTTACTGCATAGGAAGGATGTCTGAATTATAGTAATGAAGACTATCTCAATTCACCATCTAACTTCCATATAGATTTCCTAATCTGAATAAATTACTTTACTAATAGCCAGAAAACAGAAAACAAAATGCGTCATAGTATCTTATAAGGGTTAGGAAAGGGTTAGGTATACACTTTTATAATGATGGTATGATGTGGACATTACGTACAGTAATACCTACATAATATCTGGCAACACTGATTACTGTTGTTAGTTTGGGGGAGTTCAGGGGAAAAAAACGGTGAATATATGCATGTACTATAGGTAGCGCCAACGAACTTGACAATAATCTTGATCCCTGACCTCTCTGTAAATCAAAATGGCCTAAAGCAAATTGGCTGTAAATATCCACACCTATTTCCTGATGGACTCCTCCCACATGATACAAACGTCAGCCCCTGGTTGCTTTCATTTATTTCGAGTAATAAGAAGTTAAGGGGTCAAGATTATTGTCACGTTCGTTGGCGCTACCTATAATATTTTCATTTCCTGCATGCTATAAATGTCTTCAGGTGATATGCAAAACCTGCAAGGGCCATAATCTCTAACCTTCTTTCTTGGTAATTTTCAAGAGGGAATGGAGGGTGGGGAGTGAGTCTGTATTTGGGGTTCTTCAATATCTCCAATAATTATGGCCTGAATACCTTACTTGGATCGTACGATCTGATTGATCAACACATGTATGTACTTCTATATAAATATACTAATGACCTGTCCTATATTGAGGTGATATCAGTAATGTTGGATATCATTGTATATTCCCGTGGTAATTAGCGGTACAGTTTGATGATGATGATGATGATGATGGTGATGGCGGGACAAGCTGGCTCCCTTCCTCTCTTGTATCATCAAATGGGATTGCCTTTGATGGCTTGGTATAAAGGGCACCCAAATTATTTAATCGAATTACTACAATGCTGGATGAATTCGTTTTGTTGGCGTATTTCCGGCACCGGTGTGATAAATGTTTCATTACAGGCCAGGTAAAAATTTATTTCTGATTATATTGTTTCCGGACATATTTTGTTCAACTGTTGTACTGCATGCAGTATAGTATGCATAGCATATGTATATACACAATATTGATCTTTGAATATATTGCATGGCTATCATGGCAAACTATTCAGTCATAAAAATGGAACACAAGAATTGATGTTAAAAATATCAACAATGCATTATCTCCTTTAACTTTATGACTAATAAAGGCTATATAAAGTAATGTTAAGAATAATCTAATATCCATAATTACCAATATATATATATTCCATAACTATTATATGTGTCCAACGGTCGAATATATAGGCTATAAACAAACTTATACATGGAAAGAGAGTTGGAAAGAGCAACTCCCATAGACAAATATTAAACTCATTAAATTAATACAATTATGACATTCAATATATGACTGTATGGTGTAATTCCCAGTTTTGTTTCACTATATCAGTATATTCCCTCTATATAAAGCGCAATGATGCCACCCTAATAAATGTAGGGAAGTATATAAAATAACAATTCAGTACAGGAGATAGCTAACTAAAAGACTTGTTTATCAACTCTGCGAAGCAGAGTGGTATCGCACACACAGGTCCTGCCCGTATACTGTGCACCACAATTCAGCTTGTCCGTCGTCGTCGTCCGTCGTCGTCGTTCGTCGTCGTCGTCCGTCGTCCGTCCGGAATCTCCTCCTAGACCGTTCAATGGATTTTCACCAAATTTCACAGGTATATTCATTTGGTCAATGCGAAGGTCAGTCAAAAATAAATTTTTAATTTAACTTAAAGGTTAAGGTCAAAGGTCAATGTTAAAAATATGGTCAATATTTCATGTGTCTTAGTTTTTACTCAAATGTCTTCATTTTCACTATACAAGTTATTAGTAACTTCGATATCCTCTTGACCAAATCTTAGATAAATATTTTGAAGGATAAGGTCAAAGGTCAAGGTCAAAGGTCAACATATTTGTTTTACTAGTATTTCTTATATTAACTGTTAGATTCTCACTAAACTTACCATGTATATTCGGAATACTTAGGGCAAGGTCATACAAGAAACTAAACAATTCCATATGAAAGGTCAAGTTCACAGGTCAAGGTCAAATAAAATTTCAATATGCTAATTTCATTACTTCTCATGCAAACTTCACAACATTTGGCAATATAGTTGCACTTTAAATGAAAAGGAAAATAATAAATGTTGAGACATAAAGGTCAAGATAAAGGTCAAAGGTCAAGGTCAACTATTCTATTAATATATATGAAACTAACTGATGTGTTTTAATGATATTTGGCATGCATATTTGATGTTCATGGGCAATGTCAATGCAAACAAAAATGTACTCCTACATAAAGGTCACAGGTCAAGGTCAAGGGTCAACTTTTATTATTACAAAGATTACTCACATTTTTTAAAACTGGCTGTGTTAAGGCTTATTACTTAAATATAGCCTAATATATATCAAATTTCACATAAATATTGTAATAGTTAAGGTCAGAGGTCAAGGTCAAGATAAGAGTATTTGTCATTTTCCCTAAACTCCTCCTTGACTGTTTAATGTATTGTCATAAAATTATACAGGCATATTCAGTTGGCCAATGCGACTATCATCCAAATGTATGTATTTTACTTGCAGTCAATGGTCAAAGGTAAAGGTCACAGTATCACAGGTCATGGTGAAAGGTCAACTTATACTATTTATTTTTAGTTTTTATTCAAATGTCTTCATTTTCAGTTTACAAGTTACTGGTAACATTGATATCGTATTTCAAAAATTTTAGATAAATATTCTAAAGGTAAGGTCAAAGTTCAAGGTCAAAGGTCAAAATATTATTTTTACTAGTATTTCTCATACTAACTGTTAGATTCTCACTAGGATTACCATATATATTCGGAATACCTAGGCCAAGGTCATACAAAAACTATTTTATTCCATATGAAAGGTCAAGGTCACAGGTCAAGGTTAAATAAAAGGTCAATATGCTATTTTCTTTACTTTTCATGCAAACTTCACATTTGGTGAGATAGCTGCACTTTAAGTGAAAAGGAAATTAATAAATGTTGAGACATAAAGGTCAAGATAAAGGTCAACTATTCTATTATATTCTATATATATATATATATATATATATATATATATATATATATATATATATATATATATACTGTATAATATACTGTATATACTTCTATTTTACCTAAGAGATTCAATATTACTTGCAGAATTATAGGTCGCAGAGTTGCGTATCCATTTTTTTATTTTGTTTTGGTAATGCGAAAACTGCACACCTACTTTATTGATCATTATCATAATTCAGCAATGGAACCAGTTTTAGACAATACACAGTTTACCCGTATTTCCTCTGTTTACCTGGCATTAATACTGAATTTAACAACTTACGAAATTATAGGTATGCAAATCAGGACATTCCTCGGATTAAAAGAAATCTGACTGATTTAGTTATCGCATTTATTGCGACTACCTAATCTTAAGAGTGGTGAGACAGCTCTGTCCCCAATGCTAACATCCACCACAAGCCTCCCAGGGTTGGTGGTGACTATAAAGCTGTAATACTTACGGCAGTATTTTAATGGGTGACACATTCTGTGGCGTTGCTGGTAGTGCTTGTGATCTCTCTGGGCTGCATGAAGGTGAAGAGTTTGGTATCTTGCTGTTTTATCAGCTTGCAGTTCATCTCCTTTCAGGATGATGAAAGGGCTCTCAATAATAAACTCGATGATGTTTATAAACTCAGCCGGGAAAAAGCTGTTAAGTTATTTATTTGCTCACAATTCATGGTTGTGAATATGAACTCAACTCCCAGGGGTCCAAAACATCGAATCAGTCTAAAAGAGGTTTTGAGTGCATCAGTGACAATTGCTGACATACAGTATGTTGTTCATACTCAGTAGTAATAAATACTGGTTCTGACATTCCAGGAGGCGAGTTACGGGTAAGAATGGCGCTTGTATATTGGGAGGGAAGCATAGTAATTCGTCCTTTTGGCCTAAAGGGGGTATCTCACTGTGCGACTTTTCGATGGCGAATGCCGTGCGACCGACCGTGTTTGTTTTCTGTCCCAAATTTCGCGGCGAATAGGGTTTTTTTCAGAAGCGAATGAAAGCGAAAAAGGCGAATTTCCTTGATTACAGTACGACCAAAGTGCGAATATGGCGAATATTTTGGAGAAAATTACGAATGGTGTGCGACAATTGAGGGCGATTCATGGCGAAAGTGGCGAACGATGATGGCGAAAATAGCGAATGCACGGCGATTGTTCGACGATGTAATGAGATAAAACCGCGGAGGTTGTGCGACTTATGGCGAATATGGCGAATGCCATGTGTGTGTGTGTGTGTGTGTTGTAGTGTGTGTGTTTGTGTGTGTGAAAAGGCGAAATGTGGAAAAGCTGGACATTCTGTGTGTGTGTGTGTGTGTTGTAGAGTGCGTGTGCAACTGTGCATGTATGCGTGCTGTAGTGTGTGTGTGTGTGTGTGTGTGTAAAGGAGAAATGTGGAAAAGCTGGACATTCTGTGTGTGTGTTGTAGAGTGCGTGTGCAACTGTGCATGTATGCGTGCTGTAGTGAGTGTGTGTGTGTGTGTGTGTGTGTGTAAAGGAGAAATGTGGAAAAGCTGGACATTCTGTGTGTGTGTGTGTGTTGTAGAGTGTGTGTGCATGTATGTGCATGTATGCGTGCTGTAGTGTGTGTGTGTGTGTGTGTGAAAAGGCGAAATGTGGAAAAGCTGGATATTCTGTGTGTGTGTGTGTGTTGTAGAGTGTGTGTTGTAGAGTGTGTGTGCAACTGGCAGAGGGAGACTTACGCACTCGGCTCTCCTTTTCACCACAAGGGTTAGCCAGCGGCAGCAGCTGAAAGCGAGAATTGCATGCAAGCAAGCAGCACTACACCAACATGCTACTGCACTAGTCGCATCACATCACCCTGTGTGAACTGCGCACCTCCCTCGGCACTCTAAACTCTTCTATGCGCAGGTTTTGTAGGAAGGGAACGTCATCATCGGACTACGATGGACTACCATTAGTGTGGTATGTACAGTAAGTGTGTGGTGTGCAACTGTGCATGTATGCGTGCTGTAGTGAGTGTGTGTGTGTTTGTGTGTGTGAAAAGGCGAAATGTGGAAAAGCTGGACATTTTGTGTGTGTGTGTGTGTTGTAGAGTGTGTGTGCAACTGTGCATGTATGCGTGCTGTAGTGAGTGTGTGTGTGTGTGTGAAAAGGCGAAATGTGGAAAAGCTGGACATTGTGTGTGTGTGTGTGTGTGTGTGTATCTATGGATCAATGTGTACAAGCATTATCCCGGAATATCTGAACAATACTTGGAAGAACAACAATGATACACTGACGAATTATTCTGAACAATTAACAGTCCCATAGAGAACATTAACTTTGTTTTATATTTTCGTTCGAAGTTCACAATCTCGTTTACATAAGGTCTATTACAAAAACATATGCTCTCGAATCAAAATGTAAATATAATTGTGTGGGTATGTCTGAGTGTCTGTGCATCTATTGTGTGGGTATGTCTGAGTGTCTGTGCATCTATTGTGTGGGTATGTCTGAGTGTCTGTGCATCTATGGATAAAGGTGTATTCCCACTCAAGATACAATTATGGATTTATTTGTTGTTTCCTTGCAATTATAAGACTATTGTATTCAGATTATGAAGTGTAGATGGAGGTCAGAGGGTTAATTGAGATACTCTTTACCCTTCTAGTTCCACAAATAATTCCAAAGCTGGATAAAATCTTCTAAAGGTAGTCAGAATATACTGTCAAAATGCGTCCTAATCTTCAAAGGGTTAAGTATAAGTAGCTATTAAATTAACACTGTCACTATTATGATATTTTGTTTCCTCTAATTCGAGTTATCATTTGTCGATTTAAGGGGATATTTCCACTTGAAGGATTTTATTCTAAACCCCTTTCTCCGTCATGTTTAGCACCATTCCTTTTGAAATTGTAAGACGTTCACCTCATCATTCGAACGTTCCCTTAAATACAGCTTAGACAAGACCCTTTGAAATAACTATGCCTCACATACACACTCGATATAGCCACACAACAATAACACACACAACACGTGTTTCGGTAATGGTTCCGGTACACTGACTTTTAATTTGAACCATAGTTTGAACTTATAACTCGTGTTATATAAGTTTATTATGAAATATTATGAAGAATTAATTAGGTAAGTATACATAACCTACTGTTATGTATATATATATATATATATATATTAAATATGATTAAATGATCGTATTTCGGCGATTTTGGTCACTCGGAAAATCAGCTGATGAATCTCGGCGCTCCAAATTCACTTGCATTGAAATGATATTCTTTGTACTGTACAAGACCACCCATGGTTTTGCAGGGTTTATTTAAGGCTTATCATTTTTTCTTTATACGCCGGTATATACGGTATACTCAGTTTAATTGTATCTGACGATATTGAATCCTATTTCTCGATACTTAATGAAAAAATATGAAACCATGTCTCTGCATCATATTAAGTCCAAGTGTATATAATTACCACCACTTTTCACTACAACATCTTCAAAATAACTGAAAAATCCTGATGGGAACTTTGCATTTTTTTACCGTCAGTTGAAAAGAAACAGAGTATAGTGAGAAACACATCAACAGTCACATAAAAACCCACCAATCGCCTCAGTTCGCCACATGTCTTATGTAATTCGTATGGCATTGGCAAAAATTCGTCGACACATTCGCTGCATTCGCGCTACTGGCACGCTACTGTCGCCCTATTCGCTCAAAAAGCAGCGTTGCCAATAATTGGAATTTGCAAATTGGCGAATCAGGGCGAATTGGTGCGAATTGAGCGACTATAGTGCGACCAAGGGCAAATGAAGTGAGACAAAGGGCGAACATTCGTCAACATTCGCCAAAATTTTCAGTTCGCCGCCGTTTTTGGGGTATGCTCAAAATTTAATGGCGAATCTGGGTGAACATGGGCGACGCTAGGGCGACCGTTGTGCGATTTTGGCGACATTTGGAGAATGTTCTAGCGAATATGTCGATTTTTGGAACATAGACAAACAAATCCTGTCGCCCTCTGTCGCTGGGCGTTCGCCATCGAAAAATCGCACAGTGGGATACCCCCTTAAAGGTGCAGGCATGGTGTCTTAGCTGCCTAATTGTCTTGTTTTCTACAATGCGAAAGATGATGGTGAAAGCAGATATGCTTGATTCTTAACTATATTGCATAAAGCAGGGATCGCATGTGCGAATCGGCGACTTCGAATGCGATGCGACAGCTTTCTTTTTTCTATGTCCAAAAAAACGCCGTTTTCGGCGCCGAATCAATGTGATTTTGTAAGCGAAGAACGCGGTAGCCGTGAGAGAGTATGCGAGTATCGTGGGAGAACATCGAATGTGAGGAGACATTAGCGAAAGTCTGAAGAAAATTTGACAGCGGTAAGAACGAATTATGCGAAAGGTATTATTGACAATTGCGATACCACTGCAATAATGGTGGGCATGCAAGACTACTGGTGCAATTAGACTGAGAATGTTATGCAAACATGTCGAATGATGGACGTTTGTCGCACATACGTTCCCCTGTAATCCCACCTGCGATGTCACCGATTTTATAATTGGATGAGGCAGATATGGTATGGTATAAATAGGGTGGTGGCGGAAGGTTCTCGACCAGTTTACCTGCCTCCCAGAGCTCAACCTCACTTTATCTCATGCTAAATATGTTTCAGTACTTTTTAACGTAGTTAAGGGATTTCTTCTTCGATATCCGACAACAAAATGTGACTTCCCCAATTTAAACTAACTGATTTTGTCTACTCTACTTCTGACTACAAAATTTACTTCCCGAATTTATCAACCCCCTGATTTTGACTATTTCATTAGTACTATACTACTTTTTCTTTTAGGGCAAACACTCTACACCAGGTATTTTAGAGATAGCCGGTTTGCCACAGTTATATTATTATAACAGAAAACCGATTATGGTGGATGGCTGTGGCCTGATGAAGTCCATCAGCCTCTCTATTTTGCCTTGGGGTGGGTGTTTGACTGTATCTCTATATTTTTCATATATCTATATTAATTTCAACTCTTTTCAAATGTGTGTGTGTGTGTGTGTGTGTGTATGTGTATGTGTGTGTAAGTGTGGCGGGGGTTTGGACCCTCCTTGTTTCACTCCATTAGTTTTGAGAATTTAGGACATTTCACATCATCCTTTTGGCGATCATAACACGCTTCACCCCATTCAGGGATCGGTTTTTGGCGGTGATCGATCGCATACCTGCAATGTCTCGGTCCTTCGATCAGGTAAACATTTATTTTGAAGGAAGTCTGGGGAGGCGTTTTTTCAGTCTACTCGAAATAAAAAATAGGTTGAGAGAGAGAGAGAGAGAGAGAGAGAGAGAGAGAGAGAGAGAGAGAGAGAGAGAGAGAGAGCGAGAAATAGTTGGAAATAAGCTCGGCGCTCCATAATGCCGGTATCACACGAGCGCTTTTTCACTCAACATTTATCCTTAACACTGGTTTGGCAGCTTATGAGGTAAACATTTAGATGATTTCGGTTACCTAAATTCATCTACCATCAGTCTAGTTTCCGATACCAGTGTCAAATACTCCAGAAATGTTGCCAGAAAAATGTTGATCATCGAATGTTGACTATAAAAGCTCTCGTGTGATACCGGCTCATGGTGTAGGGCATGGTGTAAAAAACAAATCCTAAATGAGGCTACATCCTTAGGCGAATTTATACAGCTTAGGAAGGAACTCTGGGAATTTCAAAGGGTAAAGACTATCTCAAATAAGGCTACATTCTTAGACGATTTTAGACAGCTTAGGAAGGAACTCTGGGAATTTCAAAGGGTACAGACTATCTCAAATAAGGGTATCGGTACATCCTTAAACGATTTTAAACAGCTTAGGAAGGAACTCTGGGAATTTCAAAGGGTTAAGACTATCTCCACGATTTCATACAGCTTAAGAAGGATCTCTGGGAATTTCAAAGGGTAAAGACTATCTCAAATAAGGCTAAATCCTTAGACAATTTTAAACAGCTTAGGGAGGATCTCTGGGAATTTCAAAGGGTACAGACTATCTCAAATAAGGCTACCGGTACATCCTTAGACGATTTTAAACAGCTTAGGAAGGAACTCTGGGAATTTTAAAGGGTTAAGGCTATCTTCTTCTTCCCTCATCTTCTCTTTTCCTTTTCTTATATTTCTCTTTCTCTTCGTCTTCTTATCTACTAATTATTATCGTTCATATTCCTTTATTTTAACATTTTATCCCCCTTTTACTTGCCTTCTTCCTCCTCTGCCTTATTCCCCCCTTTCGTCCTCCTCTTCATTCTATTCACTGTCTTCTTCTTCTTCTTCTTCTTCGTTCCTAATCCTAAACTCTTTCGAACTCCTAATTTCTGATGTTCTGTTGTAATGTTTTTGTTGTATTCGTATTTTCTTCTTTGTTCGCACATTATCTCACTCCTTCGGAAATTGTCTAGTGACAATCTCGTCGCGATAGAAGTTATCGGGTAGACTATCGCGTTTATTGCGCTACCGTCGCACTTTAATCGCTCGGTCATACCAAAAACAGCGTTGCCAATAATGACGGATCGCTGAAATTTCAATGAAGGACGCAATGACATCGTAATTAATCGATATTGTCGCAATTATGTTGCACAATTGTCGCACTATTTTCGCAATTATCGTTTGAAGGTCGACCATTTCGCACACCTTTTCCATGAGTTGCAACAAACGAGACCTTGGTGCGAGTACTGAGATTCTACTGAGTTAAGGTGAGAAAGAAGTGAGACAATGCCCGATTATGTCGCATTTCTCGCAGCAGTCGTCCATTCACAGCCGGATTTTAAACTTTTCAAAATCTAACGACGACCCTAGCGACTTCTGGGGGTCTCGTGGGGGGGTTTGTGAGACTATTGTGAGAAAACTGAGATTGATTGAGACTTTATGGTCGATTAATGCGAATACTGGACATAGAGAAAACAAACCTGTCGCAAGCTGTCTCATCGCATTCCAAGTCGCCGAGTCGCATCAATCAATCAATCAAATGAATATAGAAAAGGTGGGTGAGGGTGAAAGAAGGGAAGTTTTTGGTTAAGGAGGAGAGACAGTGGTAATAGTGAGAGAAAATAGGGTGTCGGGGCTTGACCCAACGTCCGTGAGTTGAGTATTTGGCTGAATCAGTATGGCTTGCCAAGAAGGGGGCTGGGGAAGGCTGCAAGATGAAAGCAGGAGATGGTGGTGATGATGGTGGTGGTGAAGTCGATGGTGTTATGATCCCCTCGTCGATAGTCTGACAAATCTCCCTGGTGGAGAGGAGATGATGGTGAGTCCGGCGATGTTGTTGCCAGGAGGTGAAGGCTATCGCCCCTGGAAGCCTAATTCTGTGTATCTCAACATTTTTGGTTTCGGTTAGGCTATCACCCCTGACAACCTATTTCTGCGTATTTCAGCATATTTGTTTTCGGTTGAAGTGATTGAAGTGTTTTTAAAGTGAGTGAAGTGTTTTAAAGTGAGTGAAGTGTTTTTTAAGTGAGTGAAGTGATCTGAAGAAAGTGACTGTCACCATGCCTGGCGCTTGTGCGAACTGCGCTGGTAGGTTTGGTGAGTCCATGTTTGCTACTGTCGATCTTCAAGTCTGCCGGCTCTGCCAGCAACGAGAGAATTTTACAGTGAAATTAGATGAAGCCTACAACAAGATCAACGTCCTCACCATGAAGCTGGAATCACTCCAAGAGTTTGTAACACTCAACGTTGGAGTACCACAAACTTCAATTGTCACCGCAACTCCAGCAGCCACCAACGCCCCAACGTCAACTGCCACCAATTCAACGCCTACAGTAGCCACTTCAGCTGATGTTTCCGATACTCAAGATACAAATAGTGACTCTCTTCCCCCTCAAGACAACTTCCGTGTCGTGAGGAACAACGTTTGCCCCAAGACCAGGAAACACATACCGATTACCGAGTGTCAAAACCGTTTCCAGATACTCACAGACTCAGATGACGAAGAGGAAATAGAAGAAGTCCGGCTTGTGGGAGACTCGATGATACGTGGTCAGCTCACAGAGTTTTGCGCCAGGGCACCTAAGACCAGGAAGCGTTTTTGTATCCCTGGTGGTGGTGTGGACGACGTAGTTGCAGCAGTTGACGAAGTATCAAAGCTGGCCCCTGCTAATACAATGTACGTCATCCACGTTGGATCCAACGATGTACAGCGAACCCGGTCGGAAGATTTGCTTTTAAAGTACCAGCAGCTGATCAAGTCGTTTAAGGAGAAGTCATCAAGGATCATCGTCTCAGGAATCGTCCCCCGGCTCGGTGTAGAGAGCCGATTTTACAACATAGCCACCAGCACAAATCGTTGTCTAGCAAACCTCTGCAGGAAGGAGAACGTGGGATTCGTCGACACCTGGGACAATTTCTACTACGATGACTATTTGTTTTCGGACGATGGAGTTCATCTGAACCAGGTGGGAGCAGCACGTTTTGGGCGTCTTCTCAACGATGCGGTGAAGGATTTTCGGAGAAGAAATCGACTCAGCACAGGACAACCAGGAAGGAGGACCGAAGACAGCGAGGACGGCAACCTACAAAGGAATTAAATACTACTCCGTCAAGAACCGCGAATTTGGATAAAGCTCCACCAACACGACCCAAATTCAAAACCGCCAGGGATAACGACCGAGGACCGAGGACAGCCATGAATGTAAATGTAGATCCGACCAGAACCAAAAATTCGATGAAAGAACGTTCTGTGAGTTCTAAAACCGCAACTTTAAAGGTTTTCTATGCAAACGCTCGTAGCATACGCAATAAATTTTCAGATTTAGAGGAACTAGTGTTTCCAGAAAATTATGATGTGATTGGCATAACAGAATCTTGGCTCAATACAGAAGATAGAGACTTTTTAGCAGAGTATTCACTTCCCGGTTATGTAATGTTTGAGAACAGCCGAATAAATACAAATGGAGGTGGCGTTTTATTTTATATCAAAGAAAGTCTTAACCCGACCATCGTGTCTAAACCTCAAATTGTGAACGTCGACACATCTTTTGTGCTAATAAAGAATAATAAAGGTACAAAAATAATACTTGCGTTAATATACAGACCTCCAGCTCAACCAGTGCAAACTGACCGAGAAATTTACGAACAAATTGCAGATGTAAGTAACTCACAAGATACCGTAATTTTTGTCGACTTTAATTTACCTGTGACCAAGTGGGGCGATACTCTTACTTCACACTCCGGACATGACTTGTATACGAACTTGCAAGAGAGTTCGCTTTATCAATTTGTTGGAACACCGACCCGTGGTAATAACGTTCTTGACATTGTACTTGCAACAAAAGAAGAATTGATAGAGAATTTGAATGTTGGTGATAAATTCAGTAACAGCGACCATCGTACGATAACTTTCACTTTAAAGTTTACTAGTAACAAACCAAATAGTAGCATCGAAAAAGTCCCTAATTTCAAGAAAGCAAACTTCCATAAACTTAGAGCTATGTTTAATGAAACTGACTGGAGCTTTTTAATTAACAATAACTACATAAATACATCTTGGAAGTTATTCGAAACCACTTACCTAAAAGCAGTGCAAGACTGCATACCATCGAAAATACGGCGTCCAGGCCATAATAAGCCCAAATGGTGGAATAAAGATATTTCAAACTGCCTGCTTGCTAAAAAATTTGCTAATGATAGATTAAAATCCTCACAAAATGACGAAGAACGGGTGAAATTTGTAGAGCTACGAAGCAAAGCCAAAAAGTTAATTAAGCAAAGTAAAAAGACCTTAGAGTTACATATTGCGAATCAAAGTAAAACAAACCCGAAAGAATTCTATAGTTATATCAGAAAGAAAAAGTACTTACTTCAACTGTTGGACCGTTAGTCGATGAAAATGGAGAATACACCAAAGACGAAGTACAAATGAGTAATGCCCTCAATACCTTCTTTGCATCAGTTTTTACAACAGAAGACCTCAGTGATATCCCTACACCATCGCCGATTCAGATTGATAATTCAGATGTTCTAAGCAATATCACCGTTACAGAGAGAGAAGTATTGAATTGTTTAGATAAACTCAAGGTAAATAAAACGCCAGGACCTGATACAATCTCGCCTAGAGTTCTAAAGGAAGCTAAGGATGAGCTCTCCAAACCACTGACATTACTATTCAATAAATCCTTGCAATCTTGAACTATGCCTGATCAGTGGAAGCTAGCTAACGTAACACCGATATTCAAAAAAGGCAGCAAATCCCTACCCAGTAACTATCGTCCAATTAGCTTAACCTCAGTTGTATGTAAAATGCTAGAAACGGTCATAAGAGACAGACTCGTAAATCACTTAGAGGAAAATAACATACTTAAAGATACTCAACACGGCTTTCGTAAAAAACGTTCCTGTTTAACAAACCTCTTAGACTTCTTCCACGATATCCTCAACCTCTACGATGAGAGTAAAGCTGTAGATATTATATACCTTGATTTTCAAAAGGCCTTTGACAAAGTTCCCCACAAACGTTTACTGCTAAAACTAAAAGCGCATGGAATACAAGACGGTGTGTTGAAATGGATAGAAAATTGGCTCAGCAACAGAAAGCAAAGGGCAGTCATAAACGGTAAGGCATCTAAAGGGACCAATGTAAGTGGCGGGGTACCCCAGGGATCGGTACTAGGACCAATTCTCTTTCTAATTTACATCAACGACATAGATGAGGGTCTCACCTGTACAATCTCAAAATTTGCTGACGATACAAAGATTGCAAATAGCATACTCTCAAAAGAACAAGTTGACGATTATGCAACACAATCTAGATAAATTGTCATGTTGGGCCCAAATTTGGCAAATGAGTTTCAATGCGGATAAATGTAAAGTACTACATGTTGGATACCTAAATGAGAAAGCAAACTATTCGATGAATGGCACTCAGCTTAAGAATGTAAACAGAGAAACCGATCTGGGAGTAACAATATCGAGTAACCTAAAACCGAGTCAACAATGTTCAGAAGTTGTTAAGAAGGCAAACAAAATAATTGGCTTTATAGGCAGGTCATTTGAGCATAAATCCAAAGAAGTTATCCTAACCCTTTACAATTCCTTAGTCCGCCCTCTTCTGGAATACTGCATTCAATCCTGGTGCCCTTATTACCAAAAAGATATAAACAAGCTAGAACGAGTTCAACGTAGAGTTACCAAAATGATACCTAGCTTAAAGAACAAACCATACGAAGAGCGTCTTAGAGAATTAAATCTGTTTCCTTTAACCCAGCGCAGATTAAGAGGTGACTTAATTCAAGTGTTCAAAATCATCAAAGGCATCGACAATATGAACTGTAGTAAGTACTTCACTATCGACCAATCTAATTACACGCGGGGAAACGGTTGCAAAATTATTGGTAAATCTTTTAACTCGCACGAATCTAAGAATTTCTTCTTCAATCGAGTTGTCAACTTGTGGAATGGGCTTCCCCGAAACGTTATAGACTGCATCACCGTTGATTCATTTAAACTCCGCCTAGACAAATATCTCTCATCAAACCCGCGACTGACTGCGTTTGTAAATGAATAACTTTATTTTATCCCCCCCTCAGTTACTAACCCATCTGTCCTCTACTAAATTCCTAATCCTGCCACGGACATTAGTTCCAGGGCAGTAATTCCCTTTCCAATGTTCCCTTACCCACTCTAAACCACTGTTTGGACACTTGATCCTCAGTGTTTTGGAGGACAAGCAACCTAGAAGGGTCACTATATATGTTGTTGCTTGATTTCCTTTGTGCTCCTTTGTACGTCTTTGTAGTGACTCCCAAAGATGGTGGTGTACACTGACCGAAGGGCGCGATGAATTGGGGGACCAATAGGCACATGGGCCCCCAGATGTAGTCCCAACTGTAGCTTCTTCCATTCTCCCCAGAAGATCACCATCCCCCAACCTCCTCCTCCCCTGCACCTACAGGTGGTGGCGAGCTGCCATGGTAGTTGGCGGGAGATCTGGTGGTGTTGCAGGTGCAGCGGTGGTACCCGAGTCGCACAGTGGGATCCCTGCTTAACAAGGCAAGCTGCAAAAAAAACTATATAGCACTACGTCACCATGCTCATTATGTTTTATAAGAGTTTTAAAAAACGATATGAAGTTCTCCGTTCTAAGATAGATTTATTATTCTCTGCTTTTGATGTTTTATTCTTTCACAAGTAATGTATAAAGGATGCTAAAGTTTTTGACATGTGAACATCATGTATGCTGAATATAATAAGTAAATAAGCTCACCTAGACAGGCAGTATGTCTCCAGTACATGTCTGGGGTAGGGTATTTTTCGTAAGTGTTTTATCGTTTACAAACAGCCACGGGAATAAAGTGTATTATTTTTAATAGCATTACGGGAAATAAGTCACTACAAGTAGGCAACAAAGTAGAAGTAATTACACTTTTGGAGAGCAAAAACTTAAGAATGGCCATGTCCTTCAAAAGGATATAAGGAAAACATACTACATATCAATATTCACGTTCCTCAAGCTGTTAACGAGAAACACATAATAATAATAATCAAATATTTAAAAACACCATAAAAATTACACAAGAAAACAATATTTTGTTTGTTTCCCAAAAAACAAGAAATAAAACAATTATATTTATATATCCAGCTATAAGAACAAAGGGATAGTCCTATTTCCCTAACCTCTGAAGCAGCATGGGCAGTGTAAGAATTATAAAATTGTAGACTCGGAAGCATATGCAATTGTCTTTTAACAGCTAAGCAAAATAATGATTAAACGTGTGTATGCAAGTCAGCAGACAAGTATTCAGACAACATATAGTCAAAGTTAAGTCCTTGATAACTTTCATCCCCGCGATCAGACGTAATCTCAACCCTGGCTAATTAGGAACCAATCGTGAGGTGAGTCACTATAACCGGTCGTAATTACAGGGGAGAATGTTACATATTAGGAAGATGTTCTGATGATGTATAGAAAAATAAGAAAGACAGAAACACAACAGGGAACATGGGTTAAGACATACTATTTTCACATGGGAATGACTGAGAATGAATAGTAGAAAGCAGAGTTACAAATCATAAATGGCAAGAGGACGAAAGGGATGACTCTACATCTCGGTCAGTAAAGATTTGGCTTTGTTATACAACCAAATACAGGTATTAAGCAAGACCGCTTTCAACATTACCGCTCTGTCTACTGTATATAAAGCAGTGATAATGAACAGCTTTCTGCGAATTAGGGGGGAACGACTGCATCTGTGTACTCCAAGGACATAATATTAGCCTGATTATATGTTTCTGCCCGGAATCAAGCCAAATCTGTTCTTCGACTTGCCAAACACTCTTTCATCAATAATAAATGTACTGAATTATGCAATTATAGCTCTTCCCAGGCGTTCTGGCATTTTTTTTTTTTTTTTTTTTTTTTTTTTTTTTTAAGAGACCATGAACGGAGGAAGGAAAAACACAGATAAAACAAAAATGTCCATGTGCCTAAAGGCATCCTCCATTCCTAACATTTTTGTAACAACTGGATTTAAACATTTGTAGATTGTAAGTTTGTGGAAAGCAATTCGAGGGAAGTGAATTCCAAAGAGTAGTAGCTCTGGGAATAAATGAATTCTGATAAGCAGAAGTTCTGCATTGTGGAGGAGAAAGTGTAAATTCATGGGCGCTCTCAGCTGCCCTAGTTCTACGGGGAAAGATGTGGAGAGGCGGCACAAATGAAGCAAGTTCCTCGGAACAATTATTGCTGTGAAAATATCTGTAGAATAATGCAAGGGATGCAACGTTTCTTCGTATGGATAATGTAGGAAGGTCCTGTGTGATTGCAGGGTTATTGATTAATCTAATAGCTTTATTTTGAATTTTGTCCAACTGCCTCAATGCAACCACTCCACTTCCACCCCACAGAGGTGAACAGTAATCCATCTGAGAACGCACATGACTTTTACTATTACGGCCAACTGCTCGTCAGTAAAGAATTTTCGAACTCTGTACAGGAGTCCCAGTTTTTTAGAGGCATTCTTAGCAATGCCTCTAACATAATGTGTCCAGCCCAAGTTAGTAGTTAATGTTACACCGAGAATGTCAATACTAGGGGAAGTAGGAATATTTACATCATTAAAAAATATATGGGAGTCAGTGAGATTCTGTCGGTTAGAAAATTGAATGTACTTGGTTTTCTGTGGAAACTAGATTCTTTTGTCCCCATTCATCTAGCCAAAAACCTCTCCAACAATTTGTATTCCTCGTCTTTCCTTCCTCTTTTCCACTCTGATGGCACAACCATCACTTCTTCCTCTGACAAAGCTGAACTCTTCGCTCAAACTTTGGCTAGAAACTCCACCTTGGATGAATCCGGTGCTATTCCCCTCTCTCCTACTTATGACTAATATCCTAATCTCTTCTTAAGATGTATCTTCTACCCTCTCTGGGCTTAATACTAAGAAGGCGTATGGTCCGGGGCGGTGTTCCTCCTGGTGTACTAAAAAACTGTGCTTCCATGCTGACTCCCTGCCTAGGCAAACTCTTCCTGGGTTTGCTCTCATTCAACCTGTCCCAAAGAAGGGTGACCGCTCTCAACCCTCCAACTATCTTCCAATTGCTTTTATATCTCTTGTATCTCTAACGTTTTTTAAACTATTCTTGCTTCCAAATTTCTTAAGCATTTCTCTTCTCATAATCTACTCTCAGATCGCCCGTATGGCTTCCTTAATCCTTAAAAAGCGGCTCACCACATAAGTCGAGTTAAATAAAGCTGGACTATGTGGCGGCGCTCAACATAACTCGAGTGGCAATTTCAGCACGTAATGTTGCTGAGAGAGAGAGACAAGTGGTGGCAGGAGAGTAGCGAGTGTATGACTGCTCCAGACCACCGCGGCGAACCTACTGACATGAATCTCACCTCCCTCCTACCTCTCTCACTCGCTATATATGGAATTGTATCGGGAAAGTGGCTAATTACATGCTTTTTGCACTCGCGTTGCACGGTTATTGCAAGAAAACTAGCCATCATAAAAGGATCGTTATGGTGTCATTCGAAAGCTCTGTTTATGCCCTTTCAGGGATAGATACTTGTTTTACGTTCTGGGTCTTATTTAGGCATGAAAATGATCACGTAAACAGCCCTATTTTGGCTAAAAACACCCCGCTGGGCGGTACATATAAATAAACCGCATAGGCCGCTAAAGAAGGGTTAAAGGTCGCTCTACTGGTGATCTTCTTTCATATCTTACTAACTCTTGGTCATCCTCTTTTCGGGACTTCAGTGAGACCTTTTCTATTGCACTAGACATATCGAAGGCCTTCGATGCAGTCTGGCACAAATCTTTAATTTCTAGACTACCCTCCTTCGGTTTCTATCCCTCCACCTGTGCCTTTGTCTCTAATTTCATTTCCGGCCGTTCCATAGCTGCGGTTGTGGACGGCCATCGCTCACTTCCTCATCCTATCAACTCCGGTGTTCCTCAGGGCTCTTTCCTATCTCCCATTCTCTTTCTAATTTTCATAAATTATCTTCTCAACTGTACCTCCAGTCCCATCCATTCATATGCAGACGACTCTACCTTACACTACACAATTAGTTTTCCTGAACGCCCCACCCAGCAATCACTCAAAGACAAACGTAATGAAGCCATGCAACACTTATCCGCTGATCTAACTACTATTTCCAATTGAGGCAGAGAAAACTTTGTTGCCTTTAATGATTTCAAAACCAAATTTCTTCATCTTACTACCTGTTCAGAACTCCCAGAGGACCATCCATTACACTTCAACAATACAAAAATCAATCCTTCATCTTCTCTCAATATTCTCAGTGTCTCTTTTTCTTCTGCTCTCACTTGGAAGGACCATACAGTGTAACCAGTCTTGCTAGGGCAGCCTCCCAGAGGCTGGGTGTGCTCAACCGCCTCAAGGGGTTCTTTACCCCTGCACAGCTTCTTGCTCTGTGCGGGGGCACGGTGCATCCTTGTGTTGAGTATTGTTCACATGTGTGGGGAGGATCCTCTCACACCGCACTCCTAGACAAAGTAGAAAGGAAAGCCTTTCGTATCATTAACTCCCACCCACTCACCATTTCTCTGCAATCTCTCTCTCTCTCTCTACGCCGCAAAGGTTGCATCTCTCTCGCTATTCTATCGCTACAATAATAATCAATGTTCCTCAGAGCTTTCCCAGTGTATACCATCTCCTCTACGTAGGGTACGTAGTATCCGTCTTGCAACACAATCCCACCCCTAATCTGTGCAACTCTCCAACTCAAGAGTGAAACGTTATTTTCAGTCTTTCTTCTATTCAACTGCCGAGCTCTGGAACTCTCTCCCAGAATCAGTCTTTCCCTCTTCCTATGATTTAAATTGCTTTAAACTCTGTGCCATTTGTCTCCCTCACTCACATTGAAAAATATATTAATTATAACCTGGGCGAATAAGCGTGTATGAACTACAGTACCATATATGAGCGATTGATCAATAAACATAAAGAACATGTTTTTACGAACCTATATTACCATAAGTTTGAACTAAGCAACGTTAACATGTATGTGGAAGTTTAAAGTATACATAGATCTCGAGTAGCCTTACCAATATGTCTGAAAGTAGTGGGAGCTTTAAGAAGCAAGGCTAAGAAAAAAAAAAAAAAAAACGATAGAAAATTACCTAAATAGTTCATCTATCCATCGTCAGATACTTTAAGGGGAGACTGACCGTTTGTTTGGTTTATTAATTAATTTATTCAAATATTTGTTTAAGTTTCCTCCCAAGACCTCGATCAAGCTTAGAAAAACACCCCCTAGACCCCCCTTCAAAATAAATGTGTACATTTTTCGGTAGAAAAATGTCCCGGCCGAAGGCCGATTTCTATTAAAATTGCAGGCTCGCTATCGCTCCCCAGGAAATAATGGACAGCTAAATGGCACGAAAGGTCCTAAAATTGACAACGAAATGGGGTGAAAGGTGTTAAAATCCCCAAACTAATGGGCCGAACGTCTTATAATCTCAAAACTAGTGGGGCTAAACATTAGGGAGAAGGGGGTCCAGAAAAACGGTCTGCCTCCCCTTAATCCCCGAGCGGTTAGCCATGAATGAATATCCCCAATGCACCACTGTCTTCTATCAGTCGGCGTCCCTCCTCAACCCCTCCCACTTCTCACCCCTCCCACTCCTCATCCCTCTCCCACTCCTCATCCCACTCCCACTCCTCATCCCTCTTCCACTCCTCATCCCACTGCCACTCCTCAACCCACTGCCACTCCTCAACCCCTCCCACTCCTCAACCCCTCCCACTCCTCAACCCCTCCCACTCCTCAACCCCTCCCACTCCTCAATCCCTCCCACTCCTCAACCCCTCCCACTCCTCCACCCCTCCCACTCCTCCACCCCTCCCCTCCTCAATCCCCCACTCCTCAACCCTCCCACTCTCCTCACCCTTCCCCTCCTCAACCCCTCCCACTCCTCAGTCCCTCCCACTCCTCACCCCTCCCACTCCTCAACCCCACTCCTCAACCCCTCCCACTCCTCAACCCCCCCCTCCTCAACCCCTCCCACTCCTCAACCCCTCCCACTCCTCCACCCCTCCCACTCCTCCACCCCTCCCACTCCCCAACCCCCCCCACTCCTCGCCCCCCCCACTCCTCCCCCCTCCTCAATCCCTTCCACTCCTCAACCCCTCCCACTCCTCAACCCCTCCCACTCCTCAACCCCTCCCACTCCTCAACCCCTCCCACTCCTCAACCCCTCCCACTCCTCAACCCCTCCCACTCCTCAACCCCTCCCACTCCTCAATCCCTCCCACTCCTCAACCCCTCCCACTCCTCAACCCCTCCCTCTCCTCAACCCCTCCCACTCCTCCATCCCTCCCACTCCTCAACCCCTCCCACTCCTCAACCCCTCCCACTCCTCAACCCCTCCCACTCCTCAACCCCTCCCACTTATTATTATTACTCATCAGGACTATATCATCAGCATACAGTAGCACAGGCAGATGCCACTTACTCCCTTCCCTTATCACTCCTTTACTTAAACATGCTGTAACATATTTGAATGGTATACCAATATGTATGAACAAAAGGTGTAACGTAAAATTGAAAGCTTTTATGTACGATGATGCCAAAACTAGGTGATTTTGTCCAGCTTAAGGGGAGACTGACCGTTTGTTTGGTCTATTAATTCATGTATTCATATATTTGTTTAGTTTCCTCCGAAGACCTCCATCTAGCTTAGAAAAAAACCCACTAGACACCCTTTTAAGATAAATTTGTACATTTTTCGGTAGAAAAATGTCCCGGCCGAAGGCCGGTTCCTCTTAAAATTGCAGGCTCGCTTTCGCTCGCCAGGAAAAAAATTACACCTAAATGGCACGAAAGGTCTTAAAATTGAAAACGAAAAGGAGCGAAAGGTGTTAAAATCGCCAAACTAATGGGCCGAACGTCTTATAATTTCAAAACTAGTGGGGTTAAACATTAGGGAGAAGGAGGTCCAGAAAAAAACGGTCTGCCTCCCCTTAATAATCATACTTTTCTGATGGTCAAAGTATGAGGTTCTTGTAACTCCTTTATTATATGAAGTGATGAAGTGCTCACTATTTTATGCAGAGTTGTGCACACAAGGTCCTTTCTTCTCGGTGATTTTATGTAAATAATAAACTGTTATATTATAAAATATTGTCATATATCATCATATAATTAATATTATCATATGTCATCATATAATTAATATTTCCAAACATAATATAACGAGAGGGAAAATACTTGTGTGAACGACGGTACAATCCAGTGTATGTGTGTGTACCAATGTCTTAAGGGGGGATGGGCCGGTTTTCTGGACCCCCTTCTCCCTCGTGTTTAGTCCCATTATATTTTAGATGCTTAGACATTCGGCCCATTAGTTTGGCGATTTTAATACTGTTCACCCCATTTCATTGTCAATTTTAAGGCCTTTCGTGCCAATTAGGTGTCGATTTTTTGATGGCGAGCGATAGCGAGCCTGACATTTTAAGAGTAGGCGGCCTACGGCCTGGAAATTTTTCTACCGAAAAATTTACAAATATATCTTGAAGGGGGGTGTAGGGGGTGTTTTTCTTAGCTTGACGGAGGTCTAGGGAGGAAACTAAAAATATATAGATATGTGAATAAATTAATTAATACCCAAACAAACGGTCTGTCTCCCCTTAACGATATGTGCAGCCAGTGTGTGTGTGCACTAATCGTAAACCCACGTAAAACAAAACCACTGCATACTATCACTATGTTCCTATCTGTCTCCCTACCTATATTACCACTGCATACTATCACTATGTTCCTATCTGTCTCCCTACCTATATTACCACTGCATACTATCACTATGTTCCTATCTGTCTCCCTACCTATATTACCACTGCATACTATCACTATGTTCCTATCTGTCTCCCTACCTATATTACCACTGCATACTATCACTATGTTCCTATCTGTCTCCCTACCTATATTACCACTGCATACTATCACTATGTTCCTATCTGTCTCCCTACCTATATTACCACTGCATACTATCACTATGTTCCTATCTGTCTCCCTACCTATATTACCACTGCATACTATCACTATGTTCCTATCTGTCTCCCTACCTATATACCACTGCATACTATCACTATGTTCCTATCTGTCTCCCTACCTATATTACCACTGCATACTATCACTATGTTCCTATCTGTCTCCCTACCTATATTACCACTGCATACTATCCTATGTTCCTATCTGTCTCCCTACCTATATTACCACTGCATACTATCACTATGTTCCTATCTGTCTCCCTACCTATATTACCACTGCATACTATCACTATGTTCCTATCTGTCTCCCTACCTATATTACCACTGCATACTATCACTATGTTCCTATCTGTCTCCCTACCTATATTACCACTGCATACTATCACTATGTTCCTATCTGTCTCCCTACCTATATTACCACTGCATACTATCACTATGTTCCTATCTGTCTACCTATATTACCACTGCATACTATCACTATGTCCTATCTGTCTCCCTACCTATATACCACTGCATACTATCACTATGTTCCTATCTGTCTCCCTACCTATATTACCACTGCATACTATCACTATGTTCCTATCTGTCTCCCTACCTATATTACCACTGCATACTATCACTATGTTCCTATCTGTCTCCCTACCTATATTACTGCCCATCTATCTGTCTCCCTTCCTATATTACTGCCCATCTTTATATCCATGTATATTTCTACCTAGTCATTCGCTATCTAACAGTTTATATATTATTGTATAATATTATGTCTGCTTTATTATTGAAGTATATTTATTAATGGCTTAAAGGTTAAAAGTTGTGTCCACATGAGATATCGCAACGATGTAAATGCAATATATACCTGAAGGTCCCCATGTAGAGTCACCCATGATCAGGACCTTGGATCAGCCAGGCTATGGCTGCGTTAGCAATGAAGCCAATAGGCCGACCCCACCCTCCTTCCCCATGTAACAGTAACCGGTAGCAGTGCTCGGAAAATACATCTGACACTTTGAGCTGGGATCGATCTCAGGACCACTTGATGGGACTCCAAGATGCTCTCCACTACACCAGATAGCTGATTAGCTGGAAAGAAAAACTGACGGGATTGAACTGCTGCCAACCAGACATAACAGTCCACCCTGGTGGGGAGATTGTAGGCACCAATCGATCAGGGCTAGACCCAGGTGAGGTTATAGGCATGTGATAAAGAGTCGCTGGAACTCCTGTTTCATTTGCTTGGCCTCTCTTACTGATTTTCTTTGTGCCTCATTTACACTGAGAGCAATCCATCTAGCTCTCACAAACACCTCCTCCTCCTATCCACTTCACTACACTAAACATGCACACCACACTTCATTCCTCCACACCAAAATTAAAAAAACACAAAATGATGAATTTTAGCCCAGCCTCGGAGTCCCCAGGGGGGGGGACCACAAATGCCCCCTCACCCGACCGACCATCCCCTGACGACCCCACACAATTACCTGGACCTCGGCCTGTTACTCTTTCTATTCATTTCTGCAACATTCGCGGACTTTCCTCTAACTTTCACTCTGTTGAGCACCATCTCTCCTCCTACAAACCTAATCTTCTCTTCCTCACCGAAACCCAGGTGTCTGTAGCAACATCCAGCAACCCCTTCTCTGTATCCTCCTACTTTCTCTATCCTAGTTTCAAAGCCAAAGGCGGATGTTGTGCATATGTGCACAACAAACTCACTTGCTCTCGTGTTCCCGATTTCGACTCCTCTGAATTCTCAACTTTATGGCTCAAACTTTCCTGTCATTCTCTTACTAAATATTTCTGTGCTGTCTATCTTTCCCCTAACTCTACAACTTTCCTAAATTCTTTGACTATCTAAACTCTACAGTGGAACACATTCTATCCATTTCTCCTTTCTCAGAAATCTCCATCTTAGGAGATTTCAACGTTCACCACCGCCAATGGCTCTCCTCTCACACTACTGATCCACCTGGTGAACAAGCCTACGTCTTTTCTATCCTAAATGACCTAGAGCAGTTAGTTCAGCAACCCACCCGTATCCCGGATTGCATCGGAGATCGGCCCAACATTCTTGACCTGTTTCTAACTTCTAACCCTTCTTCTTATACTGTCGATCTTTTCTCTCCTTTGGGCTCCTCCGACCATAAACTTATCTCTGTCACCTGTCCTATCTCTCCAGTACAGCCACCCGATCCTCCTAGCCGGCGGCGCTTGTGGCACTTTGGCGTTGCCGACTGGGAGGCTCTTCGGCAGTACTTCTTTGATTTCCCATGGAATGATTTCTGCTTCCATGGCCGAGGACCCGAGGAGAGTGCTGAACGCATTACCGAGGTAATCCTATCGGGCATGGAAGCATACATTCCATTCTCTTTCTCTCAGACTAATGCTAAAAAATCTTGGTTTACTCACGCCTGTTCTACTGCTGTCCGCAATAAGGAGGAAGCATTCAAACGGTACCGACGCCTTAAAACTCAAGACTCTCATTCTTCATATGTTTCTGCCCGGAATCAAGCCAAATCTGTTCTTCGACTTGCCAAACACTCTTTCATCAATAATAAATGCACTGAACTATCCAACTCTAGCTCTTCCCAAGCTTTCTGGCATCTAGCCAAAAACCTCTCCAACAATTTCTCTTCCTCGTCTTTCCCTCCCCTTTCCCACTCTGATGGCACAACCATCACTTCTTCCTCTGATAAAGCTAAACTCTTCGCTCAAACTTTTGCTAGAAACTCCACCTTGGATGATTCCGGTGCTATTCCTCCCTCTCCGCCCTCCTCTCTCTTACTTATGCCTAATATCCTAATCTCTTCTAAAGATGTACTTTCTACCCTCTCTGGGCTTAACACTAATAAGGCGTACGGTCCGGACGGTGTTCCTCCTGTTGTTCTCAAAAACTGTGCTTCCGTGCTGACTCCCTGCCTAGGCAAACTCTTTCGTCTCTGTCTATCCTCTAACGTCTTCCCTTCATGCTGGAAGTTTGCTCACATTCAACCTGTCCCAAAGAAGGGTGACCGCTCTCAACCCTCCAACTATCGTCCAATTGCTCTTATCTCTTGTCTTTCTAAAGTTTTTGAAACTATTCGTGCTTCCAAATTTCTTAAGCATTTCTCTTCTCATAATCTGCTCTCAGATCGCCAGTATGGCTTCCTTAAGGGTCGCTCTACTGGTGATATTCTTTCATATCTTACTAACTCTTGGTCATCCTCCTTTCGGGACTTCGGTGAGACTTTTTCTATTGCACTAGACATATCGAAAGCCTTCGATAGAGTCTGGCATAAATCTTTAATTTCTAAACTACCCTCCTTCGGTTTCTATCCTCCATCTGTGCCTTTGTCTCTAATTTCCTTTCCGGCCGTTCCATAGCTGCGGTTGTGGACGGCCATTGTTCACTTCCTCACCCTATAAACTCTGGTGTTCCTCAGGGCTCTGTCCTATCTCCTATTCTCTTTCTAATTTTTATAAATGATCTCCTTAACTGTACCTTAATTCCCATCCATTCATACGCAGACGACTCAACCTTACACTACTCCATTAGTTTTTCAGAACGCCCCAGCCAGCAATCCCTCAACGACAAACGTAATGAAGCCGTAGAACTCTTAAATTCTGATCTAAATACTATTTCCAATTGGGGCAGAGAAAACCTTGTTAACTTTAATGCTTCCAAAACCCAATTTCTCCATCTATTTACCCGTCAGGATCTCCCAGCGGACTATCCCTTATTCTTCAACAATACAAAAATCAACCCTTCATCTTCTCTCAATATTCTTGGTGTCTCTTTTTCTTCTGCTCTCATTTGGAAGGACCATATTACCAGTCTTGCTAAGGCAGCCTCCCAGAAGCTGGGTGTGCTCAACCGCCTTAGGGGGTTCTTTTCCCCTTCACAGCTTCTTGCTCTGCAAAGGGGCATAGTGCGCCCTTGTATTGAGTATTGTTCACATGTGTGGGGAGGTTCGTCTCACACTGCTCTCCTAGACAAAGTTGAAAGGAAGGCCTTTCGTATCATTAACTCCCGTCCACTCACCAACTCTCTGCAATCTCTCTCTCTCCGCCGCAATGTTGCATCTCTCTCGCTATTCTATCGCTACTATAATAATCAGTGTTCCTCAGAGCTATCCCAGTGCATACCACCTCCTTTACGTAGGGCACGTGGTACCCGTCTTGCAACTCAATCCCACCCCTACTCTGTGCAACTCTCCAACCCAAGAGTGAAACGTTACTCTCAAACTTTCTTCTACTCAACATCTGAGCTCTGGAACTCTCTCCCAGAATCAGTCTTTCCCTCTTCCTATGACTTAAATTGCTTCAAACTCCGTGTGTCCAGGCATTTTGGCTCGAACGTCCCTTGATTTTGGCCCTGTCACTCTTTCAACTATGGGGGAGGCACTCGCTATAGGCAGTTATGCCTTTTGCCTCCCTCAATCACATAGACAAAAAAAAAAAAACCCAGTGTGCCTTGGCCCCTTCAGTACCGGCAACGTCTTATTCATTAAATTCTAGCTATGTTTATACGATTTTATGCAGTTTAAGAAGGATCTGTGGTAGTAAAATGGGTTAATTGAGATAATTCGAAGCCTGCAAATTAGTGGAAGCCCTTTCGAAACTGAATAAAATCGGTTAATAGTAGCCAGAATATGATGAAAAGGAAGTCATTGGTACTGAAGGGGTTTAAAATAAGTGTACTATTTATCAGGCTCCAAAGGTCCAGTTAAAGCACGGGTATAATGGAGGGCTATGGATGTGTCTGTCTGTCTGTCCACAATGTTCGGTCTGATTGACTAGTGCATTGTCTAACCGTTTGTCTCTCTACCTGCCCTCCTTTGCACGCCCATTTTGTCCAGCTACCTTAACCATTAACTATATAACTACCTATCAGTCTATCTTCTACCTATTGTGACGCCTACCGGCGTTGACAGAATGGTTGCGTGGGGCATTGCAGCTCGCTAGCGCTCGCCAGGATGGGGGGATGGGCTACAGTTGTCCTAGGATGATCTGCTTTGTTTTATTAGTGTCGTGTTGCCACAGACAGTCTAGAAGTGATCTTTGTTTTGGTCTGTGACCGCGCCTTATATTTTATATTCACTATAATATAAATGTTGCTTGTGTGGGAAGCAAGCGAGAGAGGGTGAGGGGGTACACCTGGCAGCGGGGTGAGCTATAAACGCGGCTCGCTTGGGCGCTGACGGCGTTGGCGGCCGGGTGGTCAACTAGTCCCTGCCCATCGCGGCCGCGTGTTCTTTACCAGCTCAGAGCTTGCCTGACACACGTACCACCTACATCCTTTGCAATTCTGTCCCCCATACTCGCCACTTTGCATACTATTTATCTCTCTCGACTTCTCCTTTCTCATTCTCTAATCTTTATTAAACTCAACATCCCTTCTGGTTTCAGCATAGACGTTCACCGTCGACCAGTCGTATTGTATGCGAAGCTCTCAGATATTTCCCTGTATTAGGTTAAGGAGGTATTATGCTTTATTGAGGTTGGAGAGACGGACTTTTCCGTGTGTGTTCTCTCTCGGGAAGGTTGTAGACCGGTATATGTCTCCCTGGCAAGGTGTTGAGTGATTGTGCTTGGTTATTTAAAGCTAGACTAGGGGTAAGGTTACTGTGTCGTTGTCTCCGATGTGTGCAGTGTTAGCTAAGCCCTGCACGACATCGACAGGTACTGTGGGAGCCTAAGTTGTCTTCGGGTGGGTTTACTTTGCGAGCACAGCGCTGTGGTGAGAGGGCCATAGCCTATCCCTCACAACATAGTGCTGCCTCTTTGTGTTGACTTCTGAGGGATCGCCAGGATAGAACTAGGTACTAGAGACCTAGATTTATCAAGAGAGCATCCCCGTCATATAACGTAATCTTCATTATACCACCTTCGGGCAACGTTAGGCTACGAGCCGCATGCTCGCCCATTGTTGCCCTGCCTTGATACCCCAGCTAGACTTATTAACTGAGCAGACACTGGTTAGAGATAAGCCCCATTATTATATGTATGCAACATTATTATTCACTGCACTTTTGAGCCGAGGTTGTTGTTGAGTTGCACAACCCTAGTAGGCTGTTGCATTGTGTCACGAAGCATTTCTTTAGTTGTCGAGCATTACTACCTTTGCGCAGTCTTTATTATTCGCCTGCCTATTATTACTATATGTCCTAGTATTTATTGTGACCCGTATTCTGCATTATAATTGTTCAAGATTCTTTACGAACATCTTCCCAGCATCAGACTTATTTCAGAAGTTTCCAGTTGATGTTGCAGGACTAGCATTGCACTTTCTTTAATACAGGAGTGCCAGTTATTTGAGTATTTACCGTCTATCTATCTATATGCTCAGGCCCAATCCCCATTTTGGGGGTAGCCGACTTAAGACAGAGCAAGAACAGGGAAAACACAAAAACAACATAAAACAACAAATAAACACAGATAAAAAGCACAAACTCACACACACATCCAGGTCACCCAGGAGAAGACCCAGAGACCAGGGTCACCAAGGTCGCTCCAGCACTCCCCCGGCCCCCGACCACCCGGAGAGGTTCCGATCTCGGCAGGCAGACATGTAGCGGAGCCAAAGCCACAAGCCCTCCCACCACACATCCAGGCGCACCCTTCATATTAATCGTCTCCCCGGGCCAGGCGCCTGATGGACTATTATCTAGTCCAACTTGCGCCCGACCCCTTACTCCAAATGACCACGTGTTCACTCAACTATTCACAAGCATTCTCCATTCACTCCTGTCCACCACCACTTCCCCTGCCTGATCTATAGTCATTCCTCTATCATCCAAAGCCTTTCTTACACAGTCTCTCCATCTCAATGGGGGTCTTCCTGCCCTTCTATCTCCCCTTGTACCTGACTCACATATTCTCTTTGTAAGCCTTTCATCTCCCATTCGTTCAACATGACCATACCAGCTCAGCACCCTTCTGTCCACTCTGGCTGACAAATGTTCCTGCTGCCCCACTCTCCTACGTATCTCTTCATTCCTCAATCTGTCTCTACGAGTAACTCCACACATACTCCTCAAGCAGCTCATCTCCATCACATCCAGCCCTCTTTTCTCCTTTTTCTTCAGAGCCCATGTCTCAGCCCCATACATCACTGTTGGCACAACAATTCCTTGATACAGTGCCCTTTTTACTTTCACTCCGAGATTTCTTGTCTTCCACATACTTCCCATTGCTCCGAAAACCTTCCTTCCTTCACACACTCTCTGTTTTACCTCCACTTCCATACCTCCACTCCTGCTTATCGTTCCTCCTAGATATTTAAAACATTCTACTTGTTCCAATATTTCCCCATCCAGCCTCACATCTAGATTCACCCTATGCTCTCCCCTATTACACACCATTACTTTACTTTTATTGACATTCACCTTCAGTTTCCTCCTTCCACAAACCACACCAAACTCTTTGACTACCCGCTGCAGTTTCTCATCAGAATCCGCCACCAATGCTGTGTCATCAGCGAACAGCAACTGATTCAACTCCCAATCTCTACCATTCTTCCCTACTAAACCCAATCCTCTTCCCATAGTTCTCCTTTTCACCTCCCTCACCACACCATCCATAAACATATTAAACAGCCATGGTGACATTACACAACCCTGTCGCAAACCTACCTTTACCTCAAACCATTCACTCAACTCACCATTTCCTACTCTCACACATGCTCTGCTCCCTTCATAAAAACTCTTAACTGCTTCTAACAAATTTCCTCCTATTTCATAAATCCCTAACACCTTCCACATTGCTTCACGGTCCACACGATCATACGCTTTTTCCAAGTCCATAAATGCCCAAAATATCTCCTTATGCTTCTCTAAATACTTCTCGCATAACTGTCTTACTGCAAACATCTGATCCACGCACCCTCTTCCCCTCCTAAAACCGCACTGTTCTTCTCCTATTGCAACTTCCGTACACTTTATTATCCTCTCTATCAACACCCTGCCATACAGCTTTCCAACCACTGACAATAAACTAATACCTCTATAACTTGAACACTCCTGCCGATCTCCCTTCCCCTTGTACAACGGCACAATACATGCACTCTTCCAGTCTATTGGTACCATTGACACAGCAAAGCACACATTGAAAAGTCTCACCAACCAATCTATTATCACATCTCCACCCTTCTTTATACACTCCACAGCAATACCATCCAAACCTTCTGCTTTTCCCGCTCTCATTTGTTTCACTGCTTCTTTCACCTCGTTTTCCTCAATCCTTTCATTCATTCCCTGCCACCTGGGTGGCCTGGGTAACCTATCTCCATCCACCTCTGCTTCAATCACTGCTTCTCTTCCATCTCTTGTATTTAACAAAGATTCAAAATACTCGGCATATCTTTTCCTCACTTCAACTGGTTCCACTAGTAATTCTCCATTTTCATCTTTCACTGACTCTTCCCTCTTTTGTCCTCCTTTCCTTACTTTATTTACCTCCTTCCAGAACATCTTCTTTCGTTCTTCAAAATTCTCACTCAACCTTTGACCCCACCTTTCGTTTGCATCTTTTTTCGCTTCTCTAATTTTCCGTTTTGCCTCTCTCCTTTTCTCCTTGTACCTCTCCCATACCTCAACACTACCATCCTGTAAAACCCTCTCAAAACACTGTCTCTTCTCCTCAACTGCCTTTCTCACCGTATCATTCCACCACTCGCTTCCCTTCCTGATACCTCTGCCTCCTACTTTCCTTTTGCCGCATACTACCTCTGCACTTGCTTTCACTCCTTCCTTAAACTGTTGCCATTCAACCTCTACTTCTCTCTCTTCCATCTCTCTCACTTCCATCCACTTTACATTTAGTCTTTCCTTGTACTCCCTCTCTTTTTCACTCTTCTCTAACTCACTAACTTTTATTACCTCTCTTACTTCACGCTTGTCTCTTATTCTCCTGTAACTCTTAACTCTTAGCTTTCCCTCCACCAGGTAATGATCTGACATACCCTCCGCCTCACCTCTCATCACATTCACATCCAGCAGTCTACACAATCTTTCCCTTGTCACCAGCACATAATCCATCAATGCCCTCTCTACAATTTCTCCCCTCACAAGTCTATGCCAGGTGTACGCCTTTTTTTGAAGAACGTATTACCTACACTCAATCTACACTCTTCACATACATTTTTCAGTCTTTCTCCACTCTCGTTTACACCATCCACACCAAAACTACCGATGACTCCCTCAACAGGCTCATTTCCTACCCTAGCATTTAGGTCCCCTAAAACTATAACATTTTCATTTTCATCAAACCCTTGAGTATTTACCGTAACGTTAATTAATCACATTAACTATCTTTTCTTTGTGTAACCTAATCGAGTAATCTTTTACTGTTTGAGAATAGGCTGTTTCATCGAGCGTCAGCCTAGTGTGTGCACCAGTTACCGAGTCATAGGATACCTCGTTGTCCAGGCACGACTCAGGGCGGTAATGGTGTTTTGTTTTCCAGTGTTTAAGGCAGGGGTTGGATCTAGTGTTACCGTTGTTGCATTTTGCCATTATCTAGTCCAATGTTGAAGAGCCCTGTGTCTTTGAGAACCTGGATCGTAACACTATCCATTAACTATATAACTACCTATCAGTCTATCTTCTACCTATCCATTAACAATATAACTACCTATCAGTCTATCTTCTACCTAACCATTAACAATATAACTACCTATCAGTCTATCTTCTACCTAACCATTAACAATATAACTACCTATCAGTCTATCTTCTACCTAACCATTAACTATATAACTACCTATCAGTATATCCTCTACCTAACCATTAACTATATAACTACCTATCAGTCTATCCTCTACCTATCCATTAACTATATAACTACCTATCAGTCTATCTTCTACCTATCCATTAACAATATAACTACCTATCAGTCTATCTTCTACCTAACCATTAACAATATAACTACCTATCAGTCTATCTTCTACCTAACCATTAACAATATAACTACCTATCAGTCTATCTTCTACCTAACCATTAACTATATAACTACCTATCAGTATATCCTCTACCTAACCATTAACTATATAACTACCTATCAGTCTATCTTCTACCTATTGTGACGCCTACCGGCGTTGACAGAATGGTTGCGTAGGGCATTGCAGCTCGCTAGCGCTCGCCAGGATGGGGGGATGGGCTACAGTTGTCCTAGGATGATCTGCTTTGTTTTATTAGTGTCGTGTTGCCACAGACAGTCTAGAAGTGATCTTTGTTTTGGTCTGTGACCGCGCCTTATATTTTATATTCACTATAATATAAATGTTGCTTGTGTGGGAAGCGAGCGAGAGAGGGTGAGGGGGTACACCTGGCAGCGGGGTGAGCTATAAACGCGGCTCGCTTGGGCGCTGACGGCATTGGCGGCCGGGTGGTCAACTAGTCCCTGCCCATCGCGGCCGCGTGTTCTTTACCAGCTCAGAGCTTGCCTGACACGCGTACCACCTACATCGTTTGCAATTCTGTCCCCCATACTCGCCACTTTGCATACTATTTCTCTCTCTCGACTTCTCCTTTCTCATTCTCTAATCTTTATTAAACTCAACATCCCTTCTGGTTTCAGCATAGACGTTCACCGTCGACCAGTCGTATTGTACGCGAAGCTCTCAGATATTTCCCTGTATTAGGTTAAGGAGGTATTATGCTTTATTGAGGTTGGAGAGACGGACTTTTCCGTGTGTGTCCTCTCTCGGGAAGGTTGTAGACCGGTATATGTCTCCCTGGCAAGGTGTTGAGTGATTCTGCTTGGTTATTTAAAGCTAGACTAGGGGTAAGGTTACTGTGTCGTTGTCTCCGATGTGTGCAGTGTTAGCTAAGCCCTGCACGACATCGACAGGTACTGTGGGAGCCTAAGTTGTCTTCGGGTGGGTTTACTTTGCGAGCACAGCGCTGTGGTGTGAGAGGGCCATAGCCTATCCCTCACATCATAGTGCTGCCTCTTTGTGTTGATTTCTGAGGGATCGCCAGGATAGAACTAGGTAATAGAGACCTAGATTTATCAAGAGAGCATCCCCGTCATATAACGTAATCTTCATTATACCACCTTCGGGCAACGTTAGGCTACGAGCCGCATGCTCGCCCATTGTTGCCCTGCCTTGATACCCAAGCTAGACTTTATTAACTGAGCAGACACTGGTTAGAGATAAGGCCCCATTATTATATGTATGCAACATTATTATTCACTGCACTTTTGAGCCGAGGTTGTTGTTGAGTTGCACAACCCTAGTAGGCTGTTGCATTGTGTCACGAAGCATTTCTTTAGTTGTCAAGCATTACTACCGTTGCGCAGTCTTTATTATTCGCCTGCCTATTATTACTATATGTCCTAGTATTTATTGTGACCCGTATTCTGCATTATAATTGTTCAAGATTCTTTACGAACATCTTCCCAGCATCAGACTTATTTCAGAAGTTTCCAGTTGATGTTGCAGGACTAGCATTGCACTTTCTTTAATACAGGAGTGCCAGTTATTTGAGTATTTACCGTCTATCTATCTATATGCTCAGGCCCAATCCCCATTTTGGGGGTAGCCGACTTAACACCTTACGAGCGGCCTATGCGGTTTATTTATATGTACCGCCCAGCGAGGTATTTTTAGCCAAAATAGGGCTGTTTACGTGATCATTTTCATGCCTAAATAAGACCCAGAACGTAAAACAAGTACCTATCCCTGAAAGGGCATAAACAGAGCTTTCGAATGACACCATAACGATCCTTTTATGATGGCTAGTTTTCTTGCAATAACCGTGCAACGCGAGTGCAAAAAGCATGTAATTAGCCACTTTCCCGATACAATTCCTTATATAGCGAGTGAGAGAGGGAGGAGGGAGCTGGGATTCGTGTCAGTATGTTCGCCGCGGTGGTCTGGAGCAGTCATACGCTCGCTACTCTCCTGCCACCACTTGTCTCTCTCTCTCAGCAACATTACGTGCTGAAATTACCACTCGAGTTATGTCGAGCGCCGCCACATAGTCCAGCTTTATTTAACTCGACTTATGTGGTGAGCCGCTAATTAAGGGTTAAGACAGAGCAAGAACAGGGAAAACACAAAAACAACACAAAACAACAAATAAACACAGATAAAAAGCACAAACTCACACACATCCAGGTCACCCAGGAGAAGACCCAGAGACCAGGGTCACCAAGGTCGTCCAGCACTCCCCCGGCCCCCGACCACCCGGAGAGGTTCCGATCTCTGCAGGCAGACATGCAGCGGAGCCAAAGCCACAAGCCCTCCCACCACACTTCCAGGCGCACCCTTCATATTAATCGTCTCCCCGGGCCAGGCGCCTGATGGACTATTATCTAGTCCAACTTGCGCCCGACCCCTTACTCCAAATGACCACGTGTTCACTCAACTATTCACAAGCATTCTCCATTCACTCCTGTCCACCACCACTTCCCCTGCCTGATCTATAGTCATTCCTCTATCATCCAAAGCCTTTCTTACACAGTCTCTCCATCTCAATGGGGGTCTTCCTGCCCTTCTATCTCCCCTTGTACCTGACTCACATATTCTCTTTGTAAGCCTTTCATCTCCCATTCGTTCAACATGACCATACCAGCTCAGCACCCTTCTGTCCACTCTGGCTGACAAATGTTCCTGCTGCCCCACTCTCCTACGTATCTCTTCATTCCTCAATCTGTCTCTACGAGTAACTCCACACATACTCCTCAAGCAGCTCATCTCCATCACATCCAGCCCTCTTTTCTCCTTTTCTTCAGAGCCCATGTCTCAGCCCCATACATCACTGTTGGCACAACAATTCCTTGATACAGTGCACTTTTTACTTTCACTCCGAGATTTCTTGTCTTCCACATACTTCCCATTGCTCCGAAAACCTTCCTTCCTTCACACACTCTCTGTTTTACCTCCACTTCCATACCTCCACTCCTGCTTATCGTTCCTCCTAGATATTTAAAACATTCTACTTGTTCCAATATTTCCCCATCCAGCCTCACATCTAGATTCACCCTATGATCTCCCCTATTACACACCATTACTTTACTTTTATTGACGTTCACCTTCAGTTTCCTCCTTCCACAAACCACACCAAACTCTTTGACTACCCGCTGCAGTTTCTCATCAGAATCCGCCACCAATGCTGTGTCATCAGCGAACAGCAACTGATTCAACTCCCAATCTCTACCATTCTTCCCTACTAAACCCAATCCTCTTCCCATAGTTCTCCTTTTCACCTCCCTCACCACACCATCCATAAACATATTAAACAACCATGGTGACATTACACAACCCTGTCACAAACCTACCTTTACCTCAAACCATTCACTCAACTCACCATTTCCTACTCACACATGCCCTGCTCCCTTCATAAACACTCTTAACTGCTTCTAACAAATTTCCTCCTATTTCATAAATCCCTAACACCTTCCACATTGCTTCACGGTCCACACGATCATACGCTTTTTCCAAGTCCATAAATGCCCAAAATATCTCCTTATGCTTCTCTAAATACTTCTCGCATAACTGTCTTACTGCAAACATCTGATCCACGCACCCTCTTCCCCTCCTAAAACCGCACTGTTCTTCTCCTATTGCAACTTCCGTACACTTTATTATCCTCTCTATCAACACCCTGCCATACAGCTTTCCAACCACTGACAATAAACTAATACCTCTATAACTTGAACACTCCTGCCGATCTCCCTTCCCCTTGTACAACGGCACAATACATGCACTCTTCCAGTCTATTGGTACCATTGACACAGCAAAGCACACATTTAAAAGTCTCACCAACCAATCTATTATCACATCTCCACCCTTCTTTATACACTCCACAGCAATACCATCCAAACCTTCTGCTTTTCCCGCTCTCATTTGTTTCACTGCTTCTTTCACCTCGTTTTCCTCAATCCTTTCATTCATTCCCTGCCACCTGGGTGGCCTGGGTAACCTATCTCCATCCACCTCTGCTTCAATCACTGCTTCTCTTCCATCTCTTGTATTTAACAAAGATTCAAAATACTTGGCATATCTTTTCCTCACTTCAACTGGTTCCACTAGTAATTCTCCATTTTCATCTTTCACTGACTCTTCCCTCTTTTGTCCTCCTTTCCTTACTTTATTTACCTCCTTCCAGAACATCTTCTTTCGTTCTTCAAAATTCTCACTCAACCTTTGACCCCACCTTTCGTTTGCATCTTTTTTCGCTTCTCTAATTTTCCGTTTTGCCTCTCTCCTTTTCTCCTTGTACCTCTCCCATACCTCAACACTACCATCCTGTAAAACCCTCTCAAAACACTGTCTCTTCTCCTCAACTGCCTTTCTCACCGTATCATTCCACCACTCGCTTCCCTTCCTGATACCTCTGCCTCCTACTTTCCTTTTGCCGCATACTACCTCTGCACTTGCTTTCACTCCTTCCTTAAACTGTTGCCATTCAACCTCTACTTCTCTCTCTCCCATCTCTCTCACTTCCATCCACTTTTCATTTAGTCTTTCCTTGTACTCCCTCTCTTTTTCACTCTTCTCTAACTCACTAACTTTTATTACCTCTCTTACTTCACGCTTGTCTCTTATTCTCCTGTAACTCTTAACTCTTAGCTTTCCCTCCACCAGGTAATGATCTGACATACCCTCCGTCTCACCTCTCATCACATTCACATCCAGCAGTCTACACAATCTTTCCCTTGTCACCAGCACATAATCCATCAATGCCCTCTCTACAATTTCTCCCCTCACAAGTCTATGCCAGGTGTACGCCTTTTTTTTAAGAACGTATTACCTACACTCAATCTACACTCTTCACATACATTTTTCAGTCTTTCTCCACTCTCGTTTACACCATCCACACCAAAACTACCGATGACTCCCTCAACAGGCTCATTTCCTACCCTAGCATTTAGGTCCCCTAAAACTATAACATTTTCATTTTCATCAAACCCTTGAGTATTTACCGTAACGTTAATTAATCACGTTAACTATATTTTCTTTGTGTAACCTAATCGAGTAATCTTTTACTGTTTGAGAATAGGCTGTTTCATCGAGCGTCAGCCTAGTGTGTGTGCACCAGTTACCGAGTCATTGGATACCTCGTTGTCCAGGCACGACTCAGGGCGGTAATGGTGTTTTGTTTTCCAGTGTTTAAGGCAGGGGTTGGATCTAGTGTTACCGTTGTTGCATTTTGCCATTATCTAGTCCAATGTTGAAGAGCCCTGTGTCTTTGAGAACCTGGATCGTAACACTATCCATTAACTATATAACTACCTATCAGTCTATCTTCTACCTATCCATTAACTATATAACTACCTATCAGTCTATCTTCTACCTAACCATTAACTATATAACTACCTATCAGTCTATCTTCTACCTGTCCATTAACTATATAACTGCCTATCAGTCTATCTTCTACCTATCCATTAACTATATAACTACCTATCAGTCTATCTTCTACCTATCCATTAACTATATAACTACCTATCAGTCTATCTTCTACCTATCCATTAACTATATAACTACCTATCAGTCTATCTTCTACCTAACCATTAACAATATAACTACCTATCAGTCTATCTTCTACCTATCCATTAACTATATAACTACCTATCAGTCTATCTTCTACCTAACCATTAACTATATAACTACCTATCAGTCTATCTTCTACCTGTCCATTAACTATATAACTGCCTATCAGTCTATCTTCTACCTATCCATTAACTATATAACTACCAATCAGTCTATCTTCTACCTATCCATTAACTATATAACTACCTATCAGTCCATCTTCTCACGGAGTCCAGCTATTAATGGTATTTTCTTTGTTTCGACCTTCCATTGCATTTTCTGGAGAATTGTCAATCGTCTAGGTAGTCTTTGTTTCAAGGATTTATATTTAGAAGTTCTCACTAATACTATGTTTTGCACTTTCAAATAACTCCTCAGACTTCTATAATCTGACAACAGTAGAATAACGCTGGAGAATAGCTAAGCCGACTACACTGTGGTGACCAAGATAATCAGTGGTTCAGACTTGGCTGACAATTTAGTATTAGTGTTATGATCATCTTAAGTTGTACAAAATACTTGTATAATGTAATCATGCAATTATTTGATTAATTTTAAACTAATTGAAGTAACTGATATGCGGAACAACCAAATAATTACCATTTACTATATAAATGTTGACGTCCACGAAGGACTAGTAGATACCTTGGATAATTTGTAAATATCATAACAGTGGTAAATACCATTAAGTGGTAAGATACTTACTAACACCTAAGCTGTAATAAAAAAACAAGAACATTAATAATACCAATATTCACTACAACCACAAAGTACTGTTTCAGTTTCTATACCATGTCCCTGTTCACACCCTGAACAGTTATCCTTGACCTTCATAACTTCCTCTCATAATATAACAGATACAAAGAGAGCGGCAACCTCCTCCTTGTACAGTTGCCCACATAAGTTATTGAGATGACGGGGTTGGAAGAGAATGAGCCAAGACATCCCCAGAACCTGCTCCCACCAACATCACAATGCCGTATTGCCTCCATACAATACAGGGAGAAACAAATACATAAGTTCCCCCAACACCAGCATAAAGGTAAACAGAGCCCCACTACCTGTGTGGACCAAAACGGGCCCCTTCCTCACTTTAATCCCCTCCAACCGCAGGATCAAAAATGGCCGCTCTCGGCCCGAGGTGAGAATTCCCTACCTGAACCAGACCTGGACTACGACGAGGACATGTTCATGCGATTACGGCATCAACCTCCTCAATTCCCATGCATTCATCCAGAATACAATAACTACAGTTCCAACTACTAAGGGAATCAACAATTACAATCTCCATATTCTCCCTCATAAGAAAGACATTCCATATAACATGCCAAATACCTGTAGACATCCAAAACTGTAATTCAATTATCACCCATACATCAAAGCTTCTTCATCCATACATCTAATGTTAATAAATAAAGAATGTAATTACCTTTGTAACCATATATGTATTGTAATTTTAAGAACCTTAATAACTTCGGCAATAATAAAAAACTAGAATTATCATACCTCTCATATTCCGAAACGCACCACCCAGACACCTGAATTAAAACGGAACATTAGCTGCCCGAGCCAAGAATTTGGTAGGCAAAGTTTAATCCACTTTCGGGGCAAACGTGCTTGATAGCTGGTAATTCAACTCAGAATATACTTCCGTAGGGGTTAGCCTAAATTCCCTTAAAAAGTATCTACAAGCGGCTGTGTGTGAAGTGACCAAGAAGAAGTGGTGTAGGCGAGTTAGAAGTGCATATTCTAGTTAGAGTGTGTGAAGAGGACGTTCCCCCTGGTGTCAACAGGAGTGTACAACGGACTCAGTCGCCACGTGTGCCCATATCTCTCATGGGCTTTGATGATTATTGCGAAGGTTATATAAGATATATTAGTGTTCAACTTAACCTCATCTTAAGAGATTATTAATTCTCTCCTAGCCATCGCCACTCGTTTTGAGAGAACAAAACAAATTCTATACGTGGGATTGATATATATATAATTCTTGGGATATAGTTTCCTATATTCCGTATAAATGCTATGCAGTACATATATTCGTTCGGGAAATATACATGCACAATATACGTAAATACCAGTGAACACTCAATCAGATCTTATTCTATGTGTTGTTATTAGCTGGGTACGCGATTGCATGTATAAGTGTTCACAGTCTCTTAGTTAGACTATTGTAAAGTTTATGCTTCCTGACTTCAAACTCAGTTTAAACCTTATTTGAGTTGAATGTAAACTCCTGTCATTATCACATCGCGTTAACTTCTCCACGGCGAGATTTTCAGCCCCGCACACAGGCTATTATAATTATTTACTTACTCACTGAATTTATATTCATTATTGTAACTCTATGAGTTGATTTAGATTTAGATCTTTTCTTATGTTGAATTAACGTTAAGTTATTCACTTCTCAACTAATATCCTTATTTACATATAACTTTGTCACTGCGTGTGTGCCTACTGCCTACGCAGTATTGTCTATTTACCTCGCTTCACTCGCTACCTCGCGTTTGCCATTTACCTTCAGGATATTAGTTATTGTTTGAGACTAACCTCTCTCTGTTTATTTATACTATAATTTACATAGTTATCTTGTATACGTCATTGATACTATTTTGCAATTGCATATTATTTATTCCTGCCAGTGTAATTAAACAGGAACATTTATACTTGTATTATTCTTGTATGATTATATTGAGCTCATTTGATATAAATGAGACTCAATCCTATTGTCTTACCTTGTACCCTAGCTAATAGAGAAATAAAACTTGTGGACCGAAACTGTGTATTCTGTGACATAGGAGGTGATTGATTGATATAAGGTTTATGTATTTAAGTCAGCTGTGTTCCCGTTGAGTGTCAATAGTTCTGAGCTTTCCTATGGTGAAAATAACAAAATAGTATAAAGCGAGCAATATTAGAGCGTCGCATAACAGTTATGTTCCTCTCCATGATCTTATACATAGACAAATATTGAGCATGGTTGAATTACGAGTGTCGTTTCTTAAGGAGTGGCTAACTCATCTGATAAGTCAAACGATAATGACAAGAAACTACACTCGCAATGAAACTACACTCGCAATGAAACTACACTCGCAATGAAACTACACTCGCAATGAAACTACACTCGCAATGAAACTACACTCGCAATGAAACTACACTCGCAATGAAACTACACTCGCAATGAAACTACACTCGCAATGAAACTACACTCGCAATGAAACTACACTTGCAATGAAACTACACTCGCAATGAAATTACACTCGCAATGAAACTACACTCGCAATGAAACTACACTCGCAATGAAACTACACTCGCAATGAAACTACACTCGCAATGAAACTACACTCGCAATGAAACTACACTCGCAATGAAACTACACTCGCAATGAAACTACACTCGCAATGAAACTACACTCGCAATGAAATTCTTACTATTTTACTTTCATGCACAAAATCACAAAGAGGAATGGAACTCATGCGGGCAACTTTACATGAACTCCCGGACATGAACAAGGTGTGTAGGTCATTACTGGAAGGGATTGGACGTGGCCTGTTATTATCTTCTTGGATGGAAGTAAGTCAATCCACAAACAAACAATTACCTTTGGATGTGTTCGCCGCTCCTCTAGCGGCACCAAGGAGCGCTACGCCCCTCGTTATGGGTGGTGATTTGGTGCAGTAGACTGTTTGAAGCGACAGCTCGCTCCCTTACGAGGATGGGCTCGTCTGGCACTTTTTGCAGTTCGACATCTAGGGCTCTCTTGAAGTTGTCTAACGAGATGTCCCTCATGTCTCTTACTCGCCGTGGGAGTTTGTTGAAGAGACATGGGCCTCTGTGTGATAACCAGCCCTCTCGCAGAGAGCCCATAGCACCCCTGTTATTCATCCGGGGGATTTCGCATTCCCAGCCTCTCCTATCACTGAATTTCATGACTATCGGAGTATGTAGGTTTGGTACTAAACCCTCTGCGATTTTCCACGTGTATATTATTAGGTAACGTTCTCTTCTACGTTCCAGTGAGTACAGATTCAGTGCTCTTAAACGCTCCCAATAGTGTAGATGTTTTATCGAACTTATATGCGAAGTGAAATTTCTTTGTACACTCTCTACGTCATTTATTTCACCTGCTTTGTATGGGGATGTTAATACGCTACAGTATTCAAGCCGCGGTAGCACTAGACAATTAGGCTTCTTTACTTCGTGGAATGTGCAGTAAATTGCAATATGGACATATTATGATTTCGGCGTTGTTGTAAAGATATAAACACACACGCACTCACTTCATCACTTTTCTTTGCATTCTCTCTTTGCTATGCTGGCCTTGGCAAATATTTAACGCAACTAACACATAACATATATGTAATATATAATATATATATATATATATATATATCGATAACACACACTATTGACACAAATTATAGCTGTGAGAAGAATGTAATGATACTACTGCATACAGATACCTTCGGCCTAAGCGCAACAATATAACTGTCATAAAGGATGCTTGGGTTTTGTAGGGTGCAGTATTGTACTGAGTAGAAGCTTTGATTTTTGTAGCCCCGGTTTTTGCTTCCAGGCAAAGACACATAATGTTTCCTACATACATAAATGTTATTATCAACAGCCACGATTCGAACCTCGGACAGCCAGGACGAGAGTCTATGCTTAAATGAACTACACCAGGGAATGATAAAGAATAGTTAACCATTTCATACTTGTACTAAAGAGTTGGAGAAATCCTTGATGGAGGAAATATTCCATTCCATACCAAGTCGTTGGACCCATTTTCCAGAGTCCCATACAAGGGATTGTTTACAACTATTTTCACACAACTCGAGTTGAATGGTTTTCATTTAATTCTCCACCAGCCAAGCACGAGCTACATGAATAAATGTTTTAACCCTCAGCCGTGGTTCAAACCGCCGACGGTCAGGAGGAGAGTCCATGTCATACATGGAGTGTGCCAGGAGGATATTTATAAGGAGGGGCCGTTACATAAGACTTGTCCCTCCTTTATCATCGCATCAAATTCCATTAAGGTATCCACTCAAGTAGAATAGGTTTGGCTACTGACAAATATTTTGCGTCCAGACAAGGAAATCCACAACAACGAATGAAACAAACTAAGTGATAACAATAATATAACATTAAACGCAGGAAAACATTGACAAGAAGAAAAGAAAGACAGCGGTACTTGAGATGGTCCACATCCCCACCAGAGGGCATGACCACCAGACCACTCTCGCCCCTACGGACGGACCATAGGGACTATATTGACTTACAGAAGGGGCGCCCCGCTGAGTCAACACGCCCATAATTACCCACAGACAAAGGAAAGGTGATGAACCAGGTAATTGACCATGACAGCTTCAAGTGGCTCAAGCGAAACGTTTGGAGGGTCGGGGTAGGGGAATCTGGGCCCAGTTTCGATAGAGGTACAAAACGTCACGAAACCAAATCAGGCTAACCAACTGTGGTAGTGGAATGGGGGAGGAGAGGGTGGACAAAATAACTGTCCGTTGATAGCTGGAATACGTTTTGTCATGGCTTACCCATTATTGGGGTAGTGGCAGTGGGGGGAGGGGGGGGGGGGGCAAAACAACTGTCAGTCAATGGCTGGAATACGATTTGTCATGGTTGTACCAAGGCGGCTGGGAGGTGGGTATAACAGCCTTAGGTCATAATATAACCTTAGCCCAGTGAAGGATACCTAAGCTCAAATATGACCCGATCATTTTTGTATTTCGATTGCGTATTTAAATTACCCCCGCCACCCGCATAACGTAAATATCAGAGAGGAGTTCCGAATCAAGGCCCTGGTGAAAGAAGAGAGAGAGGGAGGAAAGAGACTAAAAACGTAACAAGGAATAGTTAGTATTCAACAGCAGAGAACCTATGCTTTACCGGCTGTCACAAATTATCTGGAGGTGTCAAGGTGTTGCTGAAGTATTGGGCTCCCAAATAACTGTTCTGTTCACAGCTGGGGAGTTCCCTCTCTTATTTTGTTAATAGGGATGTCGCCTTTGGGGGACCAAGATTCACATGCATATGCATGTCTATTATGAGTGCAGGTTTCTAAATTATATTATACATTTTGTAGATTTCAAATTACATCATCTGTTAACATGGGTTCTTCCCCGGATTTTCATTGAGGTAGCATAAAGGCTAACATTATCCAAGCAATAACTAATTGTGTTCCAAGGATAGTAATAGCACTTACAAAGATAATACAATATAAAATACAACAAACCTATGTGCTCAAACAAATGCAAACACACACACACAGGCACACACATGAACTAACTCACACACACAAATGAACCTCTTCATTGTCGTTCCCCTTCCTCCTGATTGTAAGTAGCTAAGGTTGGCACTATCTGCCAGGGTCATCACCACAGACACCAAATTATAAGTCTACGGGAAGAGGCACTATATATTATCATCTACTATACCCGCCCGCCATATTGTATATATTATCATCTACTATACCCGCCCGCCATATTGTATAATCATTTTATTATACATAACGCAATATAGATTTGTGATATGTCGTAAAGTTAGTTCATAGAATAATTGAATATAAGTTAAAATAATAATGATAATGACGGTGATGATAATATCTGCCCTAAAATTGTACTCCTTATTCATTATTTATCATAATTTGTAGATAATATGTAAGGAAGTTTATTATTGCTAGCTCAAAATACACAAGATTCTACAGTAATTACATGAACAGGTAAATCTTGGTCACTAAAATATATCGAACAGCATACTCTAACTCATGAAAGCTAACATTTGAATGTATTCATCAGATCAACCATAAAGTATGGAAAACAATAAAATAAAATACATGCATCTACAACAGCTAGCATCTCTGGGACTATTACCTTGGTTCACTGTATTTGTTAGCCAGTATACCACCACTCACTATTATACTGCTATTACAATAATCAGTGTTCCTCAGAGCTCTCTCTCAGTGTATACCAACCCCTCTACGTAGATATCGTAGCACCCGTCTTGCAACACCATCCCACCCCTACTCTGTGCAATTTGCCAACCCAAGAGTGCAACATTATTCTCAATCTTTCTTCTATTTAACATCTGAGCTCTGAAGCTTTCTCCCAGAATCAGTCTTTCACTCATCCTATGACTTAAATTGCTTAAAACTCAGTATGTCCAGGCATGTTGGCTCGAACGTCCCTTGATCTTGGCCCTGTGAGTCACTCTTTCAACTCTGGGGGAAGCACACTCACAGGCAGTTCTGCCCTTTGTCTCCCTCACCCACATAGAAAAATAAATATTTAATTATCTCTCTCTCTCTCTCTCTCTCTCTCTTTCTCTCTTTCTCTCTCTCTCTCTCTCTCTCTCTCTCTCTCTCTCTCTCTCAACAGCCAGCACCTCTGGGAATATTACCTTCGCTTACTGTACTTGTTAGCCCGTTTGTCAACCACTCACACGGCCCATGCCTCCCTTCCTGCCTGGTCCGGTACTGAAGGCAGAGTTAACCAACCCGGAGCAGGGAAACCCGGGAACAAATAGTGGTCGCTAATTTGTGTACAGTTAACACAACCAAGGTTAACACAGAACCCCCATAAATAACACCAGCACCAGCTCGCACACACACCAATTTCGGACGAAGTATACACAGGACAACAGGTAACAGCTCTATATATTCAAAGGTGTACACAGGACAACAGGTAACAGCTCTATCTATTCAAAGGTATACACAGGACAACAGGTAACAGCTCTATCTATTCAAAGGTGTACACAGGACAATAGGTAACAGCTCTATCTATTCAAAGGTATACACAGGACAACAGGTAGCAGCTCTATATATTCAAAGGCATACACAGGATAACAGGTAACAGCTCTATCTATTTAAAGGTATACACAGGACAACAGGTAACAGCTCTATATATTCAAAGGTATACACAGGACAACAGGTAACAGCTCTATATATTCAAAGGTATACACAGGACAACAGGTAGCAGCACTATATCTTCAAAGGCATACACAGGACAACAGGTAACAGCTCTATATATTCAAAGGCATACACAGGATAACAGGTAACAGCTCTATCTATTCAAAGGTATACACAGGACAACAGGTAGCAGCACTATATATTCAAAGGCATACACAGGACAACAGGTAACAGCTCTATCTATTCAAAGGTATACACAGGACAACAGGTAACAGCTCTATATATTCAAAGGCATACACAGGACAACATATAACAGCTCTATCTATTCAAAGGTATACACAGGACAACAGGTAACAGCTCTATCTATTCAAAGGTGTACACAGGACAACAGGTAACAGCTCTATATATTCAAAGGCATACACAGGACAACAGGTAACAGCTCTATATATTCAAAGGCATACACAGGACAACAGGTAACAGCTCTATATATTCAAAGGTATACACAGAACAACAGGTAACAGCTCTATATATTCAAAGGCATACACAGGACAACAGGTATCAGCTCTATATATTCAAAGGCATACACAGGACAACAAGTAACAGCTCTATATATTCAAAGGCATACACAGGACAACAGGTAACAGCTCTATATATTCAAAGGCATACACAGGACAACAGATAACAGCTCTATCTATTCAAAGGTATACACAGGACAACAGGTAACAGCTCTACATATTCAAAGGCATACACAGGACAACAGGTAACAGCTCTATATATTCAAAGGCATACACAGGATAACAGGTAACAGCTCTATCTATTCAAAGGTATACACAGGACAACAGGTAACAGCTCTATATAATCAAAGGTATACACAGTACAACAGGTAGCAGCACTATATATTCAAAGGCATACACAGAACAACAGGCAACAGCTCTATCTATTCAAAGGTATACACAGAACAACAGGTAACAGCTCTATCTATGCAAAGGTATACACAGGACAACAGGTAACAGCTCTATCTATTCAAAGGTATACACAGGACAACAGGTAACAGCTCTATCTATGCAAAGGTATACACAGGACAACAGGTAACAGCTCTATATATTCAAAGGCATACACAGGACAACAGGTAACAGCTCTTTATATTCAAAGGCATACACAGAACAACAGGTAACAGCTCTATCTATTCAAAGGTATACACAGGACAACAGGTAACAACTCTATATATTCAAAGGCATACACAGGACAACAGGTAACAGCTCTATATATTCAAAGGTATACACAGGACAACAGGTAACAGCTCTATATATCCAAAGGTATACATAGGACAACAGGTAACAGCTCTATCTATTCAAAGGTATACACAGGACAACAGGTAACAGCTCTATCTATTCAAAGGTATACACAGGACAACAGGTAACAGCTCTATCTATGCAAAGGTATACACAGGACAACAGGTAACAGCTCTATCTATTCAAAGGTCTACACAGGACAACAGGTAACAGCTCTGTCTATTCAAAGGTATACACAGGACAACAGGTAACAGCTCTATCTATTCAAAGGTATACACAGGACAACAGGTAACAGCTCTATCTAGTCAAAGGTATACACAGAACAACAGGTAACAGCTCTATCTAGTCAAAGGTATACACAGAACAACAGGTAACAGTTCTATCTATTCAAAGGTATACACAGGACAACAGGTAACAGCTCTATCTAGTCAAAGGTATACACAGAACAACAGGTAACAGCTCTATCTATTCAAAGGTATACACAGAACAACGGGTAACAGCTCTATCTAGTCAAAGTATACACAGGACAATGGGTAACAGCTCTATCTATTCAAAGGTATACACAGGACAACAGGTAACAGCTCTATCTAGTCAAAGGTATACACAGAACAACAGGTAGCACTTATATCTATTCAACCTAAAGAGGCTGTTTGTAGCTAATCTGTCAATCCAGTTTGACAGTTTACACCGAAAGAGAAGCAAGGGTTCAATATGAGGAACCATGGAAGAGAGAGAGGGGGGACTATTGTGAGGTTGGATGGATCTTCATTATGTTGGCTTCAAGAGATCAGATATAGTTGAGAGATCAGAAGATAGGTGTGCTGTAGCCTCATCAATTCAGACCAACATGCAAGGGTTGTTGTGGAAAACTAGTTGAATAGTGTAAGGTAGAGTCATCAGCATATGAGTGGATAGGACTAGAGGTACAGTAGAGGAGATCATTAAGGAATGTTAGAAAGACAACAGGAGACGGGCCAGGACCCTGAGGAACACCGGAGTTGATAGGTTGAGGAAGTGAGCGATGGCCGTCCGCGACTGCAGCTATGGAACGGTCAGTAAAGAAATATGAGATAAAGGCACAGGAGGAGAGAGAGAGAGATATGTCAGTTTTGATTGTATTCCATAATAAGATACACAATGTATGCTTTTTACATATAGGGTTAAAATTATATATTTATGTGTGTATATATATACGGTATATATATATATATATATATATATATATATATATATATATATATATATATATATATATATATATATATACAGTATATAATTTTATAATATATATACATATATACACACACACACACACACACACACACACACACACGCAAACACGCACAGTGTAATAATAATAATCTATGTAAAACATGTTCATAATATAAGAAAACATTTGTTTTTTGTTAGAGCAATGCGAGCTCATTATACTGTACGTGAAATATTCTAACCATTATACCATACATATTATCTGTAATTAGGCTCCGAAATCTATATGCAGCTATCAATATTTTCTCAACTTCTTTAACAATAAAGAATCTTTGCTTTAAGTATAGGCCTACTCTGTGTTTTGGCAATGGAACAGTCGCGCTAATAAGTGATGTTTCGGCACCAAGTATATTTCGATCAATAATTGGTATCAGCAATGTCTAAAACTAGATTTTGTTCGTTTCGAGTGAGATATAAAGGCATGTTCCTACACTTACCCACCCTATTCAACACATGACAAACATTAATACAGCACAGAGAGAGCCAAACGTAATGACAAGTGAAACATGACTTATTAGCGCCACTGTACCTGGATCTAAGAGTTTTATAGATTGTCAGCCATGCAATCAAAGTAACATGAACAAATAAATAGAAATAGAAATACAAGTTAAATCATTCTACTTTCAAACCAGAAAATAACGAACAAAATTGGGCCCCCTTAAACTGTTAACTCGGGGAAAATTCAGAATATCACGTTGTATTCAAGGTTGTTATTAATAAAAACAGAGAGAGAGAGAGAGAGAGAGAGAGAGAGAGAGAGAGAGAGAGAGAGAGAGAGAGAGAGAGAGAGAGAGAGAGAGAGAGAGAGAGAGAGAGAGAGTCAGTGAGTGAGTTCCAATTAGATTAAGTAAATTGTAAATATTTTAACGACAGTCCTGTCTATTCGATAACAAGTTTTCTAATAATAAAAATGCATTTATAAACTTTATATGATTAAGCTATGATAGTATTTGTATAGTTCGTATCAATATATCAAGCTGTTCTCTTTGTGGTTAGCACAAGTGCCTGTTGATCACAAGGTCCAGGGTTCGAATCCCAGATGGGTTGTATGAGATATCTATCTGTTTTAATAAACTGATCTGTCGATTATCGGCTACCCGTATCCGGGTGAAGATTGTTGCTAGTAAACTAAATTTACATTGTTGTAAGAGAGTAAAGGCGACGTCACACCAGCATTGCGTTGGTGTTTGTCCAAGCTAATGTCGGTACTGACTCTAACTTTGATCAACATTGTTGATCATTATTACTTTGGTAACAAGAACCATGTCCGACCATTATCAACACCCGATACCAGACTGCTTAAAGAGTAAATGGATCGTAAGGTTTGTATGGCCAATGCATCTGTAAATCAATGTATTCCCCCCCCCCCCCTTTTCCATCTTCTCTCTCTCTCTCTCTCTCTCTCTCTCTCTCTCTCTCTCTCTCTCTCTCTCTCTCTCTCTCTCCTGTAGATTGTCTAAACTCCCACCATCCTTTTATCATCATAATACTGACTAATTATATCAGCAGAAGAGGTTATAAGTATACAGTATGTCACAATATACTGTATATTTCAATGACGTTAATCCTGAACCTTTACAATGAACTGACATTTATTATTCCGCTCGCAGATGGTTGGTGATAACTAAATGCTAGGATTTAATAATATAACGATAACTATGGATGGAGAGAGAGAGAGAGAGAGAGAGAGAGAGAGAGAGAGAGAGAGAGAGAGAGAGAGAGAGAGAGAGAGAGAGAGAGAGAGAGAGAGAGAGAGAGAGAGAGAGATGGCAGCACACGATAGGGAAAATATAGCGAAATAATACTGTATGTGGACAGATATATAACAACAAAATATATGAATATAATAGGTGAAGACACTGGTCCAAACGACGAAAACAAGTATTAATGGAAACTTGATACTATTTGATATTTTGTCTTCTTTCTATATACTTTTTCTTATGCATATCATTATCATAAACACCATGCACCTCTCCCACACCGCTACCAATACCATGTAATTAAAATTACGTGTAATGACTAGAACAATCAAGCTTCCTAACATATCGAGATGAATTTAACCTGATAACCCTCAACAAACATTAGTACATGGCAATCAATCCAACGCCTTCTAGTAACGTACAGTAGGCTTCACTGCATCGTACATTTTATCAGAAATAAAGTTCCGTCCGAATAATGATTTCATGTGGGAAAGATTGTGATAACTAAAGGATGAACATAAAGCAAGAGGGTAATATGCAATCAATTATACTGCAAACAAGGGCAAAATCTATAAACAAATGTATACCAGGAAAAGACAAATTAGTTTCAGAAACAGAATAATTAAGGGGACATGGGCTGTTTTTCTGGTCACCCTTCTTCCTCATGCTTACCCCCCAATCGTTTTCAGATTTTATGACGTTCGGCCCATTAGTTTGGCGATTTTAATACCTTTAGCCCCATTTCGTTGTCAATGTTAAGACCTTTCGTGCCTTTTAGGTGTCGATTTTTCCTGGCGAGCAATAGCGAGCCTGTAATCTTAAGAGCAACCAAGGCCGGCAAATTTTTCTACCTAAAAATGTACAAATTAATCTAGAAGGGGATCTGATGGATGTTTTTTTAAAGTTTGATTGCGGTCTAGGGAGGAAACTAAATAAAATAAAAAATAAATTAAAAACATCTACCAAAAAGTGACTCATCTCCCCTTAATAATTAAGTCAAAAGGAGAACAAAGATAACCCTGAGACCCACGTAGATACCATTACAAATATACACACTGGCCGGATTATTTGTTAATTACACGTTAAGGGGGAGGGAGATGCTCTTTATGGACTCCTTTTTCCCTCATGTTAAGCCCCATTATAATGTTATATTAGCTTGTCGATTTTAAGACCTTTCGTCCCACTCCCTTATCAATACCAACACTTTTAGTGCCATTTAGGTGTCGATTTTTTTCATGGTGAGCGATAACGAGCCTGTAATTTTTGGGAAAGTGGCCTTCGGCCGGGATATTAGGGTTGCATAGATCAATTAAGGTTAAGGTTACGGTTGTTGTTGTTCTTGTTGTTGTTCCCCAAGCTGCCTGGCCGAATAGCCCCAAGGCCCCGAGCAATTCCAAGGCCATAACCGAGTGCCCCCACAGAACCCTCCACGCCGACCACAATAAAACCTGGGTGACCGAAGCCACTCCATGGCGGGGGGCTGAGGAGGGTGCGGAAACGCCCGGGAAACCAAAGCCCCACCCAGGGCCCTGTGCCCCTCAGTAATTATGAAGAGAAAGTTGAGGGGCAAGGGAAAAATTTGACACTTTGGCTTCCAATCTTGATAGATTGGGAGGTCAATCCACTTGAGATCTAGAAAATATATAAGTTAAAGGAAAAGTCAGAGTAAGCTATGGGTATGGCAGAGATTGCTCAGCTCTCACTCTGATAGACCAGCCCATTACCACATGACTAGAACCCAATCCTCTCAGCATCAGCTAGGAAAGGCCCTAGAAAGCCGCCTTTGGCGGGGGGATAGCTCCCCTATTTCAACCCCTTTCGGGGTTGGGCACCCGCCCAAGGTTATGGTTAAGGTTACGGTAGAATAGGTTAGCTAAGGTAGGACTACATTAGAGAAAGGATAGCTTGGGATAACGATGCTTAAGGATAGCTTGGGATAACGATGCTTAAGGATAGCTTGGGATAACGATGCTTAAGGATAGCTTGGGATAACGATGCTTAAGGATAGCTTGGGATAACGATGCTTAAGGATAGCTTGGGATAACGATGCTTAAGGATAGCTTGGGATAACGATGCTTAAGGATAGCTTGGGATAACGATGCTTAAGGATAGCTTGGGATAACGATGCTTAAGGATAGCTTGGGATAACGATGCTTAAGGATAGCTTGGGATAACGATGCTTAAGGATAGCTTGGGATAACGATGCTTAAGGATAGCTTGGGATAACGATGCTTAAGGATAGCTTGGGATAACGATGCTTAAGGATAGCTTGGGATAACGATGCTTAAGGATAGCTTGGGATAACGATGCTTAAGGATAGCTTGGGATAACGATGCTTAAGGATAGCTTGGGATAACGATGCTTAAGGATAGCTTGGGATAACGATGCTTAAGGATAGCTTGGGATAACGATGCTTAAGGATAGCTTGGGATAACGATGCTTAAGGATAGCTTGGGATAATGATGCTTATGGATAGCTTGGGATAACGATGCTTAAGGATAGCTTGGGATAACGATGCTTAAGGATAGCTTGGGATAACGATGCTTAAGGATAGCTTGGGATAACGATGCTTAAGGATAGCTTGGGATAACGATGCTTAAGGATAGCTTGGGATAACGATGCTTAAGGATAGCTTGGGATAACGATGCTTAAGGATAGCTTGGGATAACGATGCTTAAGGGGGGATGATTAACTTTTTGGTCGATTTTGTTCATGTATTCATTATGTTTATAGTTTCCTCCCTAGACCTCCATTATGTTTATAGTTTCCTCCCTAGACCTCCATTATGTTTATAGTTTCCTCCCTAGACCTCCATTATGTTTATAGTTTCCTCCCTAGACCTCCATTATGTTTATAGTTTCCTCCCTAGACCTCCATTATGTTTATAGTTTCCTCCCTAGACCTCCATTATGTTTATAGTTTCCTCCCTAGACCTCCATTATGTTTATAGTTTCCTCCCTAGACCTCCATTATGTTTATAGTTTCCTCCCTAGACCTCCATTATGTTTATAGTTTCCTCCCTAGACCTCCATTAAACTTAAACAAAAACCCATTAGATCCCCCTTGTAGATTAATTTGTACATTTATCGGTAGAAAAATGCCAGTTCTTCCAAAATTACAGGCTCACCATTGTTCGCCAGGAAAAAAACGACACCTAAATAGCATGAAAGGTCTAAATATTGACAAATAAATGGGGCGAAAGGTCTTAAAATCGACAAACTAGGGGGGGCAAGCATCATAATATATGAACACTAATGTGGTTAAACATGAGGGAGAAAGGGTCTAGAAAAACAACCCATCTCCCATTAAGGTTGCGTGATGTGACACTTGGGTAAAAGCGGAGCCACATGAGCGATTTTTCCGTCAATTGTTTCAGCAATTGTAGTCTGGTTGCTTCAGAATTTAAGTTCTATATGAATCACACTAGCTAACATAATCTACCTTCGATCTAGTTTTCGATCCCAATGCAGAAGAGCCTCAGAATAGTAAGAGACAAAACTTGCTCCTTGAACATATTGGAAAATGCCCTCGTGTGACACCACCATAAAACAGGAGTCAAACGAGCCGTTTTTCGAGCAATTTTTACGGGCAATTTTGGTCTGGCATCTTCCAAAAATTACACTTTATCAGAATTCAACGGCCTAACATAATCTACCTTCAGTCTAGTTACCGATACCAGTGCAAACAAGTCCCGAAATATACCGAGAAAAAGCTTGCTCATGGAAAATTGACGGAAAAAGCGCTAGTGTGACAGCGGCCTAACCCTTGTCTATCGGGGCCCGACTTAAGTCCGTATCGAAAAATTTGGACTATGTGGCGGGGCCCGACTTAAGTCCGAGTGCAATTTTGGCGCAATATTGGCTCTGAGAGAGAGACGAGTGACTGGAGGAGCATGGGTTACCTCATGACCGCTCGCCACGGCCGCCGTGGACCAACTGAGATGTACTCCACTTACATCCACCCTCACTCCCTCACTACATACGTAATTATATAAAGAAATTACCGTATTTTACCAATTTTGCCCTTCAGTTGCACGATCGTTGCAAGACAACCAGTGATCGTGGAAGGATGGTTCGGGTGTCATTGGAAAGCTCAATTTACGCCCTTTCAGGGATACATACCTGTATTACACCCTGGGTCTTGTTTATGCATGAAAAAGAGCACGGAAACCACCCCATTTATGGTAAAAAAGAAAACGCTGAGCGGCACAGTGAAATATACTCCACCACCCGCTCTTAAGGTGTTAAGATAATTATGTTAAGATGAGAAAGATATTTCTAACGCTTAACAGCGCAATGGGGATCCAAATGTACCGGTATGTATATATTTTGTATTTATATTTTTTTAAAATTGTGCTACCAAATGACAAGACCAATTTACGATTTGCATAAACGCTCTTTCCTCTAAGATTAATATTAGCGGAAATTATGACATTTAATTATAATTTACAATACTGACCAAAGATAAAATATGATGTGACATGAATATTATCCTACGGCCAAATATTTTTCATTTTTTTTTTTTTTTTGAGACAATGAACGGAGGAAGGAAAAACACAGATAAAACAAAAAGGTCCATGTGCCTAAAGGCATCCTCCATTCATAAAATGTTTGTAACAACTGGATTTAAACATTTGTAGATTGTAAGTTTGTGGAAAGCAATTCGAGGGAAGTGAATTCCAAAGAGTAGTAGCTCTGGGGATAAATGAATTCTGATAAGCAGAAGTTCTGCATTGTGGAGGAGAAAGTGTAAATTCATGGGCGCTCTCAGCTGCCCTAGTTCTACGGGGAAAGATGTGGAGAGGCGGCACAATTGAAGCAAGTTCCTCGGAACAATTGCTGTGAATATATCTGTAGAATAATGCAAGGGATGCAACGTTTCTTCGTATGGATAATGTAGGAAGGTCCTGTGTGATTGCAGGGTTATTGATTAATCTAATAGCTTTATTTTGAATTTTGTCCAACTGCCTCAATGCAACCACTCCACTTCCACCCCACAGAGGTGAACAGTAATCCATCTGAGAACGCACAGGACTTTTATATATTACGGCCAACTGCTCGTCAGTGAAGAATTCTCGAACTCTGTACAGGAGTCCCAGTTTTTTAAAGGCATTCTTAGCAATGCTTCTAACATAATGTGTCCAGCTCAAGTTAGTAGTTAATGTTACACCGAGAATGTCAATACTAGGGGAAGTGGGAATATTTACATCATTAAAAAATATATGGGAGTCAGTGAGATTCTGTCGGTTAGAAAATTGAATGTACTTGGTTTTCTGTGCATTAAAGGAAACTAGATTATTTTGTCCCCATCCATTAATTCTAGAAAGGTCCTGGTTCAGAGAAATTGCAGTGTTTATTTTTGAATTTATAAGATCGGGTTGGGTGAAAGAATGGGTAAATGTGAAGGAACTGTGGAGTGTAGAGTCATCTGCGTAGGAATGTATTGGATTATGAGTGGTAGATATGAGATAATTGATATGAATGAGGAACAGAATTGGGGCCAAAACTGATCCCTGGGGAACACCAGCATTTATTGAGTGAAATTGAGAATAAAGGCCATCTACCATTACACGTATTTTTCTGTTATGAAGATAAGAAGAAATTAGTGGAACTAATGATGCAAGGCCGTAGTGTGACATCTTCGACAATAAGGATTGATGCCAGACTCTATCAAATACCTTTGATATATCCAGTGCTATTGTATGTGTTTCACCATGTTGGTCTGTAGCTTGGTTGATTTGATGCGTAAGAAGGCAAAGAATGTCTGCAGTTGATCGACATCGTCTAAAACCATATTGCCTATCACTGATTAATTTATTATTCTCAAGATGCTTAATTATGAGATTATTTAATATAATTTCAAAGACTTTACCAAGAGTGGAAGTTATAGCTATTGGTCTGTAGTTTGATGGATCTGAAGAGGCACCTTTTTTAGGAACTGGATGGATGTTTGCTTCTTTCCAGGGTACTGGGAAGCATGAGGTATGAGTACACAGACGGAAACATTTTGCCAATACAGGAGCGAGCACCAAGGAGCAATTCTTAAGTACTATTGGAGGAATTTCATCTGGACCAGGAGCCTTATCTACTGAGAGATTCTGCAAAATAGTTTTGACATGTCTGGTGTGGATCTTAAGTGAGGGAATTTCAGGCGAATTAAAATTAAGTACAGGGACATCTTGATTTATTTCATCTAAGGTTGAGTTGGTGGAGAAAATATCCGCAAGAAGGTTAGCTTTACCTCGTGGGTCACTTACAAGATTGCCAGTCGGAGATTTTAATGGTGGAATGGATGAAGCAGTAGTGAAGTTGGATTTGAATGAGTTAAGAGTAGACCAAAATATTTTGTTATCATTTGGATTATTTAGAAGTTTATTTGCCTGCTTGTGGAGAAAGTTTGATTTAGTTAGGTTTAATACAGTTTTGGCATGATTTCTGATGTTTCTAAAGTAATTAAAGGCTTCATGAGTTTTTGATCTTGTGTATGCATTGTAGGCTATTGCTTTTTGTTCAGTTACTCTAGCACAATTATGGTCAAACCATTTAGGTGAATTAGATCTTTTACTGTACTTTTGATGAGGAATAAAAGTTTCCATTCCAATTTTTACAAAATCTTGTATGTGGCTCAAGGTGGAGTGTGCATCATTAGAAAAGAAAGAGGTCCAGGGAATATCAATAAAGAAACCTTGAAGACCCTCCCAGTCTGCCCTATCGTAATGCCATTTAGTCACCAAAACAGGTTCAGAGTGGGAAGGTGTGGTAGGTGATAGACAGGTGGCCTGTATCAGACAGTGATCAGAAGATCCAAGCGGGGACCTCACTGTAACATCATAATTTTCTGAATTGGTTGTTAAAAATAAGTCCAGTAGGTGGGAATTATGATTAGGATTATCTGGTACACGG